>JAJJMA010337696.1:0-12714 GCA_023529015.1 Papaver nudicaule
GCCAGTAGCAGGTACTCGAGGTTGTACACGAACCCTCCGTATTGCTTGCCATCCAGAAGAAAATGTTGACCGTAGATTGGACAAGCGACATCGAAGGGCTTCCATTTTTACCTTTGAAGGAAGAAGGGATGTAAAACTACATCCGCTGGGTGAATCCAAATCCATTTTCACTTTACGAACTGCGAAACGAGCAACAAGTTAGGAAAAACATAAGATTACACAGAAACATTGGTAGACTAAGATGCAATGTGACAAAAAACAGTACCTTGCACCTTAACCCTGCCAATCATTTTCTTAGGTTTAGGAGCTGATCCCTTAATGATGGGAATGGATGAGCGTATATCCAATAATTCTTCCTCTGGTTGTAACAACACATGTTGCAGACTATAATACAAAAACAAAAGGAGTGTGATTAGTCACACCTGTCACCTCTGCTATAGAGCTTGCATATACAAGCACATAAACGAGTGAGCTGTGGATAACTGGTACAGTATAACTTAGTGAACTGAAAGCTACACATCAAGAAAATCAGGGCATACAAAATTTGCACCAGTGAAAAAGCCAAAGTTCCTATAAATTATAAATACAGCTTCAGTGAATCCGCAGAAAATAGACTGGACTTACCCGAATGCTCTACGCAAGAGTGTACATTCATTGTCCAAAAAGACAGGAGCTTCTGTGCAACCCATGGCCCAGGAACGAAGGCAAAGCCGAACACATGCATCATATGATATCACAGCATTCCATGGTCCTAGAGCACTGTATACAAGCATTCACCAGGAACATAAGAATAGCTAATGATATAGATGAAACCAAAAATTTCAATGTGCACCTTAGACTAATACAGACCAGGTTAGAGAAGAGACTGGAAATAATTATGAGCAGTAATATATTCATCATCAACTGTAACAAAATCCATGAAGGTATCTGGTTACTATGTACCTTGCGTGAAATGTGGGAAGGCGGGTTGGCAAACCCCTAAATGAAGCAGCTTCCACGCCAGCACTGGTAGTCCTGTGAGATTACCATTTCCCCAAATTTATACGGAAACCATTTTTATGTGTGTGTCTTCTACGTTCTTCCTAGAATCTTAAAAACACAAACAAGTTTCTAAAAACAAAAGACTGGAAATACCAAACCTTTCGAGCGAATCACTAAACTGGCTCCCACCCGTAACCCGAGAGGCCATTCCAGAAACAATATCTGGAGACGTAGATTGCAACTTTCCAATGGAGAAGCAGTCTGAATCTGCAGTAAACCGAGTCCTAGACGAATGATTATGCTCGACTGCCTCATGGATTTCATGACAAGGTTCAGAAACTGGAGGTGCACTAGGAACTCGTTCAGCGTAAAGCTTACTCGGTATGCTTTTTACATGGAAGTCCTGGTTACAAACACTAGGAAAGTAAGCATCTTACCAAAAAAATCTACAAACAAAATACTCTAAAGCACTAGCTAAATTAAAAAAGTTACCTTTTCAGTGAATTTCTCGAATTTAGGCCTTGAATGAACAGGAGAAGAAGAGTAACTACTCCCTGAATAAATTCCTCGTCCTCTCAAAGGCAAATCCACATTGTTACTACCCACTTGTGTTGAACCAAATTCAGAGCTTACAATAGAATCAGACCATTGTTCCTCCTCTGTACCCCCTCCATTCTTCCAATACCCACCGTTTTTCCTTTTCACTGTTTCCTTAAAATCATGATACACAGTGTCGCTAGTAGTATAATCATCCGTGTCAGAATCTGTATCCATGTCAGACCCAGAATCTCTAACACCACCACCACTGCTAGAAAGTGGAAACTGCCCACTACCAAACTTTGAAGTAGATGGCAGTTCAAATCTTTTATTACCATGGTTTAACACAGGACTTCCTCTCTGTGTTGTTTCCACCCAAGAAACAGAGTCAGAAAATTACAGAAAAAAAAAAGTTGTAGTCTTGATTATGAGAACTAAAAAAGGGGTTTTGCCAGTTTCATATACCTGTTTGATCCAATTGATAGAATTCTTGTCAAGTCCTTCTGTAAACATCTCTTCTTCTTCCCCTTTCTTCTAGGGATCATATAAGAAAAACAGAATCTTTACAAAGAAAACCCTCAGCAATGAAATTGAACTAGTACGGTATTACTCTCTCAAGTGAGAGAGAAATAATATTTAAGTAAGTTGGGGGTTCAGAGAATCGTCGTCTTTCACATTACCCCATGAAAAAAACCGTGTCTTTATTAATATCTGGAAATGGAAAATTCTTCGAATTCTTTCCTTATTTTTCCCTCTTTTAAGTGTGATTTTATGATTTTCAAATCTGTTTATTTACTTTTTTTATTGATTACAACTGAAGGACAGAAGTTATAGAGGAAATTAAAATGAGGTCCGAAAAGGAAGGGCACGTTAAGGTGAGGTGTGTAACGGGATATATTTGATAATGCTGGCAACTGAGAAAATAGTGGGGGAGGGGGGGTTTTGTAACGGTTAAATCAGAAGAAATGAATGTATGTGCATAAATCGTTTTTTACCTAATGTAGAAGTTGCTAATCACGTTTTACACTGTGGATCTTAATTCCATCGACGGTAAAGTGTAAAATGGACTCGTAATATATTGTGATGTGCAATTCAATATATTATGGTCTCTAAAGTCGCTGTTTCTCATGTTGCCAAGGAGATGGAGAGTTATTTCAGTGACTTTCAGTTTGGTGTGGGGGTTCCCTGTGGGGGTGAGTCTATTTTCATGCGGTCAACAGGCTTCTTGAGGCGAAGAATAACTCAACGACTACATCCATGCTCTTGGTTGATTTCTCTAATGCCTTCAATTTTGTAAGCAGGTCTGCAATGATTAAAGAGGTAAGGAAACACTATCCTTCTATCTCCAAGTGGGTAGAGTTATGTTGTGCGGCTCCTGCTAGATTATATTATATGGACAAGACTCTTTCATCAACTCAGGGAGTACAACAGGGGGATCCTCTAGGTCCCATGTTATTTTCCTTGACTCTTCCCCCCTTGATACATAGAATTGCAGATTCGTGCTCCTTGGATCTTCAAGCATGGTATTTAGATGACGGGACCTTAGTTGGAGACACGTTGATGGTGGCCAAAGCCCTGGACATTATTCAGCAAGAAGGTGTTTCTTTGGGGTTGCATCTTAATGTCTCCAAGACTGAACTTTTTTGGCCTACAATTGATAATAGAGGCTTAATTGAGGGAGTTTTACCAACTCACATATGCCGGCCTTTGGAGGGGGTCAAGCTGTTGGGAGGACCTATTAGCCTAAACCCCCAGTTCTGCAAGAACATGGTGGTTAAAAGAGTACATAAGACCACAGGTGTGGAGGGTAAAACACCCTCGGGACACGTGTCAAGATCAGGAGGATCGGGCCCTGCCAGAGGATGTCGCAGCCATACTTCGGGATCAGCCAGCAGAGTTTCCTCGAGGAAGAGATCGAAGATAGAAGACTCGTCTAGATCATCGAAGGATGAAAGACTGAAGTCATCTTCAGAGGTCTCACCGAAGGAACCGCCTTACTCGACAAGCTCTGACATCACCACGATTGGGTAGCTTGTCTTATTAGCTGTAAACCACTACCGACTCGGCCTATATAAGGCATGCTCGAGAAACATTGTAAGCGTTGGATTTTTTTGGTGTAACCTCAGTCGTGTAGGGTGAGATTAGGTTAGCTTTCTCCCCTAAACCTCGAAGGATCATATCCATGTATTAGCTACCACAAAACTGAATGAGTAATCGAGTTCTTAGTCTGTATATTTCTATATGTATTGTCTTCGATGCATCTTTAATCTCTTCGCACTCTCGTACGATTGAATACTGTTTTGCATGATAATAGATTTGATGGATGTTAGGTGTGAAGTATCCATGCAAATTTTACACTCACACAGTTTGGCGCTAGAAACAGGGACTGATTAAAACAACTTAGGGTTTGCCTGTGATTTATGATTTTCAAATTTTTTGAGGAAATTTTTTCTAGGGTTTTCAAACTCTTCTTTAAATCGCGTTTTCATCACATTTTTATCATTTTTCTGAGATCCACCACCTTGGATGTCTAAAGATCTTCAAAGCTTTAGAACGGTCAAGGACCTTTTGAGCAAATCATCAGTTTGATGAGATCGCTGCTTCTACAGGGAATCCCAATCCTTGAATCGAAGAGATCTGATCAACAGTATAACAAACTCTTTCAAAAAAGAATCACAGCAGAGCCCCAAGGAAAGGGTAGTTCCCACCTTGGATAAATCACTTTATTTCCAAAAAACACCCGTAAAATATGATGGTAAGAAAAGCAAACTAGGGGCATTTAGGGTTTTTATCCAGTCCATACTGAGGAAACAAGCTTTGCAGTATTCATACTCAGGGTCCAGTTTAGGAAAAGTAGGCGAGTCTGACAGGATCTCTTCATTTGGAAGGAAGATTCGGATAAGACAAAAAACAGTTTGGGATGTTAGAATCGAGCATAAATAGCCCTGAAATTTCGCACGACAAAATCTGTTACGCATACTAGGACGCATGCCAGACCTAGTACACTGCACCAACCGTTTTGGACCTCACGGGTTTTCTGTTTTCTGCAGGTCACTATCAGCATGGCTTCGAAATCTGACCAAATACCGAAGCAAAGAGTCGGATCCTCGAGGCATGGCACGGGATCCTCAAGGCATAACACCAAATTCTCCACAAGCAAAGGACTATATATCGCCAGAGGTAGCTGCAAGTACAGTCCAGCACAGAGAACACGTAAACGAGGAAGATTTGGGGCCTGATGGAGAAGGATTTCCAGAAGGCAACGAGCCATTTCAGCCACAAATTCAGGAAGAAAACGGAGAGAATAACAAAGACGACAGCGAGGACGACATACCGAAGGAAGCAGTACCTGCACTAACCCACCGAGGAAAACACCACGATGGCTGCTCAATTCCAAAATTGATTCAGAAGAACAAGAAAATAAGGAAACTAAAAAAGCAATTAGCAGAGGCAACCAAGAAAGTTGCGGAGAAGTCAGCATCAAACTACAAAGTCAGCAGCGAGGGAAACTCTCGCCCACAAACTGTATCACGATCCAGGGGACCTACAACGTCAAGAAGTCACACCAAATTCAAGGGAAACGACCCCAAGGACCCTGAGATAGTGGTCTGGAGCAGAAAAGCCGAGCCCAATATACGCCCGAAAGGGAACAACATACATTTAATATACGAGAATGAGCAGGCAAGGAAGAACGCCGAGACGCAAGCTCTGCAACAAGTGATGATGGACCAAATCAAAGCGCTTCGAGCAGAGCTCTTCGATAATCGGATGCAACCGACTGACAAAATGAAGCTCACCCAAGCAATTAACGACGTCAACCGTTCGCCACTAAGCCCCGAGCTCCTCGCTAAAGCCATCCCGGTAAAATGCATCATGCCAGCCTTTGCTTCAATCTTCGAAGGGACAGGGGACCCAACTCTGCACATCAAAATGTATCTTCGAGTATTCCTGGCTTATGCTGATAAAGACGAGGTGCTTTGCAAGTATTTTCCTTCCAGCTTGAAAGGGGAAGCCTTGGCTTGGTACGACAACCTAACAGCTAGTTCGATCTCGTCTTTCGAAGAACTATCCAAAGTATTCATACTCTATTTCTTGTATAACAACTCATCAAAGCCGGGAGTAGAGAAATTGTTCAGCATTAAAGTCAGACCCGCGGAATCCATTAAAAGCATGACAGACAGGTGGACGGCTCAGTGCGTCGAAGTAGGAAATGAAGCTTCGGAAAAAGACAAAGTGAGGGCATATCTAAATGCACTCGACAAGAACCATCCATTGTATGACAGACTCTTCTCCAAGAATGTGGAGACACTACAAGACCTCCGAAAGTACCAAAATGAGAGAATCACACTGGATGACTTAAGGGAGCGAAGCTATATCAAAACAGGTGCACTCCATAAATAACTTATCACTCGAAGAAAGAGGTCAAGCCACAAACCACCAATCAGGGGACTTTTCAAAACGAGAAAGGCAGAACGATGCAAGGAGATATGGAAGCGAGGGAAAATTTGGTGACGGAAGATATCAATATCATGATAATAGGAAGTACAATGACAGTAGAGATAATGACTCTCAAAGGGAATTTGAAAACGGCAGTTCCCAAACAGGACAGGAGGGAGGCAGAAAGTTCGGCGTACAAAGGCCAGGTTTCCCTGCATTTCAAGATAGAAAACTGCCAAAGCTGTGTATAACCATCGAGGACACTCTCCGAAGCATCGAGCAATCCGAACTGGCAGGCGAGATGAGATACCCGAGGAGAAGAGGAAACCAACCAAAGCACATGTAACGACCCGTAATCAGGTCAATGACTATAGACTAGTCAAATGACAATTACGCCGCGTAATGACATGATTAATTCAATTTGAACAACAAATTGGTAATTAATAAAATGATAATTTTAGTATGATCTTAGTCCCATTAGATAGATCTCAAAAAGTTATGTGAAATCGACTATTAAAACGCGTCAATTGGATGTCGGATGAGGAAGATACGACACTCGGAAGATTAAGTCAAATATAGCCACCCCTTAGTAATTCCCTGGAACTGGTAATAGTAAACCGTAATTAATAAATAATTAATTGAAATTAAACTAAATTAATCAGAATTAAGAAAGTGTTAAAGGGTTTAAGGCCCGTATGTGTGCGGCCCATGTAGAAGCCTAGGTTTTCCCTTCTTGTTGTATATAAAGGAGTACTTACCCAGTACACTACTTACGGTTTTACCTACTTTACTAGAAAACGTTATCAGTCCCGATGCTTTAACCTAGCTGCGGCCGCCGACCTAATATTTTTTTTTTGGATTTGTTCATCACCCAATCGAGAAAGAAGCTACACCTTCGATCGCTATCATACTTCTATTATTCATTTTTCTCAATCAATTGTGCGCCTGGAGGATGTGAGGCTGGACAAACCCAATTTAGTATGTTTGGGGAAGAAAGAAAGAGAGGAAGAAAGAAAGAAAGAAGAACGAGAAGGAGAAAATTGGGATTTCTTGGTGGGTGATTCCCTCAATTAGATCTAAGTGTTACTGTAGATGGATTGCATATGCCATATGCCATATCCTTTTGTTATTGGTTCTGGACCACCTGGTAATAATTACATCGTCATGAAGAGAGCCTTCGATGAAGGTTGGGGTGTTGTCATCGCCAAAACAACTCAAAACAAAAAGGAAAGAGCAGATTTCGAAAACCGACGAAAGAAATCATTCTCCATGGAATCTTCATAGCTAACAGCAGCACGAATTCTTAAAGCTTCACTGCTAGAGAAATGAGAAAAAAAAAAAAGACCGATGGAAGAAAACAATGAAAGTTGCTGAAATCAATAAAAACAATGGATAGAAACTGAATTCGATTACAAAGATAAGTATCACTTCTTATTATTTAAATCATTTCATGAATTTAATTTCTTGATTTAACAAAAAAAAAACGTATTCAGAAATGTATTCTTGGATCATAAAAAACCTAATTCGTTAATGTTTCCTTGAAATACTTTCAAAACTTGATTAAAGTTTAGATCTGTTAAATAATTATCGATGAAGTTGTCATAGTACGTAGTAATCCAGTCGGTTCATTGTCTTAGTCCAAGTAGATACATTTATGTCCCTGTAAATGTAACATGTTAGCCTAATTAGGTTGGTAGGAAACGACAAAAGGGTATATAGGTAGGTAGGCAGTAGTCATATCAGGTAAGATGATTGATAGATGGATAAACCTTTAAAGATGCCAACCATTTTCCCCTGTGACAAATTCTTGTTTTTCCTAATTATTATTAATCCATGTATGAGTATGTTGGTCTACGTGTATTACCTGTATACCTATTTTGAGTTTCGATTACTCTTAATTTTCGATTTAAGCTTGATTTGATGCTTGTTCCTGTTAAGAATTTACTGAAAATGTATGTTTGTGATGTTTTTAGCTAATTATGTCTCAAATCGGGTTACTAAGAGCTGAGCTATTCAAAAGAATGTGACTGCAAACAAAAGCTAGAAATGATAGCATTCATTCACTGGCAGCAGCAGTAGCATGGATTTTCATCAATACAAGGATAAGTATTACCTATCTTTCTTTTAAACTTTGAATTAGCTAGATCTCCTTGAAGTGAGACATTAAATCAAATATGGAGACTAAATTCTAAAATATACCTTACTCATATGAATCACCTCTTTGTGTACATGTGTGCGTATGAAAAAGTTAGTCATCTTTTAGATGTCTGTAGTCTATACATTAGGAATTAGCTTAAATGTATACAATGTTTATATCATATACATGGCTATACATGGCTTTAGTGTCTGCCCAAGAGACAAACACAGTGTCTCAAAACGCAATGCGCTGATTTTGGCACTGCACGTTTTTCTTTGGCACTTCAAAACAATAAAACCATCCAAAGGGTAGTTATAAGGGATGTCTAAATAGGTATGAAAAGTCTAAGTTACCCTTCAAAACAAAAACTAATTTACCTTATATCCTCTTCTCATCTTATCCCTCTCATTCTCCTTCTCCTAAAACAAAAACTTACGGTTCATCTTCTCCTTCTCAAAAACAAAAACAAAAACAGTTTACGTTCCCATGATTGAAAACATGGGGTTCGTCTCGATTCATCGCCGATACGAAATATTCATTGTCTCGATTAAAATTAAAGATGGCGAAAACAAAATTAACCCTTAGAGACGTAATTTGTGCGTAAACCGAGTTCCTTGCAATTGCAAAACATTCTCAAGGAAAAATTCATTGTCTCGATTCATTGTTTTTTTTCGCACCAGTTGGTTTTACGGTTTGGATTTCATATGAAACCGAGGCGTAAACTAGTTTTTACGTCTTGTGATTCTTCATGAAGTAAGGCGTAAAAGTTTTTACGCCTTGCAACCAAGCCGTAAAAGATGTCTTAGTTTTGCCCTAGAATGTTTTACGCATATCAAACCAAGGCGTAAACATTTTGGAATGTGCTCACAAAAATGTGAACCGTAAACATCAAAACCAAACCGTAAACAAAAAATTAGGGGCGTAAAAAAATGAATTGGGGCGTAAAAAATGAATTGGGGCATAAAAAATGAATCTAGGCGTAAAACAAAAAATTAGGGCGTAAAGACAAAAAATTCATTTTTCATGCCCCAATTCATTTTTTACGCCCCAATTCAGTTTTCATGCCCCAATTCATTTTTTTACGCCCCCAATTTTTTGTTTACGGTTTGGTTTCGATGTTTACGGTTCACATTTTTGTGAGCACATTTCAAAATGTTTACGTTTACGCCTTGGTTTGGTAGGCGTAAATCATTCTAGGGTAAAACTAGGGCATCTTTTACGGCTTGGTTGCAAGGCGTAAATTCAACTTTTTACGCCTCACTTGGGAAGAATCTTGAGGCGTAAACTTTGTTTACGCCTCAATTCTGAGGCCAAACCAAGGCGTAAACAGAGCCGCCCAAATCACAACAATCACAAAAATCTTCGTTTGGACAATAGATTTTGTTGTTGTAATCTATTGGAGTCTCCGGTAGCTCGAAATCGGTGTTTGAATCACTCATTTTGGTTGAGTGAATCAAAACTTTGAGATTTTTTCCTCTCCTTTTTTTTTTTTCCCTTTCCTTCTTTCTCTCTAAATGATTTCTAAAATAAAAAACAAACTGATTTTCTCTCTCTAAAATTTTTATTAACTTAACTATATAGATTATGATAATCATGATTACCACTAACCTGATGATAATCAAACACTAACACTAAACTAAATCTAAAGGGTAAAACTGTCACGTTTTATAAGGGGTTTTTGGTTTTGGGTTTTGATAACCCTATTTTGTCACCCTTTGAAGTGCCAAAGAAAAACGTGCAGTGCCAAAATCAGCGCATAAAACGCAGGACCTCCCGTTAGCCCACAATATCCCCATTCGTTTGGGCCTACTATTACTTCACGTTCTAGTTTGACCCTAGCAGTTTCTAGGCCTACTGTTTCACGTTAATAGCGAAATCCTACTACCCACTTTGGGCTATTGTAGTGTCGCGGGCTATTGCTAACAACCATAAAGTAATATGGTTAGCAAACATGATGCATTTGTTAATATGCATTTGTTAGCAATTTAAACGCAACTGACTAAGACCATAAAGAAATTTGGTTAGTCGTTTTTTTTTGCAATCTGTGTAACTTTGTTGACAGGCATATGATCATAAAGGAATTTGGTCTTATGAAAAATCGTACAGAAATCAGAGGATGGACTTCTGGCCACACTAGTAGTGACATTAATTTCGAAAAAAAACATCCAAAAAGAATGCAGATGAAGTTGCACTTCGTTTTAGCGGTGTTTTACCGGACGCTGGTTCAAGCAATTCAAGGCTAGTACCAAAGTAGTTGCGAGCTACTAAAAGTACCGGAAAAAAAAATGATCTTACTCTTGATGGCATAAAGGACGTTGCCACATTATGGATACACCTGACTTCGCTTGTGCCTGAACATTTAGTTTTTGTTTTATGGCTTACTAGGCCTCATTGTAAATAGTTCTATTAGATGCTTTAATAAAGTATGTTATAAGTCTTCTTAGTCTACTATTTTCTTACTTAGCTAAATATGTTCTTACCTTCTTGACGTTTGAACCGACGATTATTTGTATTAGAATGTAAAGGACGTCATTCTAATAGAACGAAAATTCTCAAAAGTATATGAGATAAACTGTTCATATGTATGACATTCCCGCGTGATGTACTTAAAATAAGAAATGTCTTAAGGAGAGATCAAATGTCTATTCGATAGTGGAACCATCTGCACTATCCTAAGAAACGAACAATTGTTTGATGATTTTACTCCTTTTGTGACTACGATGATTGGATCATCGAAAGCAATAATTGGGCGAAGTATTGTTCAAATCTTGTTGCCAGCGACACAAGGTTCAAAGTCACGGAAGCTCTAAAAGCACCTAGAGCTAACCACACCTTGTTGAGTTTCAAGGATATCCCAACTGGCTATCTTTTGGAAATTCACTGTGAAAATGGAACTTTATGTTACCTCTAGTGATTGCGAAAAGAAGCGCATCATAGAGAAACTAATGAGTCACTCTAGTGGATTGTACATCACCACTATTAATTAGGATTATTGAATCCCATGTTGTTACCAACGAGGAACTGTTGGCTAGTGACTTATACAAGCTTTGACACGACCGGCTAGGGCATCCGGGTCGGCATTTGATGATCTGTGTTTAAAGAACTCACACGGACATCCATTCTTTCGAATAAGCAAGAAAATGGGACAACAGATTGTTACGACGAAAAGTAACAATGTGTTTTCTAAAGTAACTGATACACAAATTTTGCCTTCTAAAGGAACTGAAGCGCAATTTTCGCCTTCTAAAGTATTTGAAGCCCCCCCTTTTATCTCATTCTTCTTGCCTCGTCGAAGGAACATCACTAGTGATGCAAAGCTTGCGCTTTAGTATAGACAAAATCGAGACCATCCTATCCTAAATAAAAAAATTCCATTTTCACGAAAGATACAAGTTGATATTTGTGGACCTATACATCCAGAATGCGGACCATTCAAGTATTTTATGGTTCTGGATGATGCTTCGACCTGTTGGTCACACTTGCATTTGTATCCACAATAAATGCTGCTTTTGCAAAGCTCTCAGCACAAGTGATATGTCAAAGGGCTCACCACCCTGATCATATAATCAAGTTTATTGGACTTGATAATGCTGGTGAATCTACATCTAAAGGAATTGATGATTTTTTTTTTTGTATGTCTAAAGCAATTGACATAGAGCTTCATGTACCCCATATACACTCTCGAATTGGTCTCGCAGAAGCAAACATCAAAAGGTTACAGATGATAGCTAAGGCACTGGTTATGCGTTCCAACCTGTCTATTACTGCTTGGGGTTACGCCATATTGCATGCAGCTTGACTTATTCTCTTTAGACCCACTGATAGCCGACCATAATCTGCGTACCAGTTGGTAACTGGATATAAGCCTGATATTTTACATTTACGCATTTTTGGTTGTGCCATACATGTGCCTATAAGCCTCCACAGCGTACTAGGATGGGTCCACATAGACGATTAAGTATTTATGTTGGATACGAGTCCCCAACAAATATCTGCTACGAAGAACCTTTGACAGGCGATCTCTTTACCGCTAGAATTGTGGATAGTCACTTTGATGAGACAACCTTCCCGTCGTTAGGGGGAGGTAAGGAAAAGTATTTCCTAAGGGAACGACAGGAATTGTCGTGGTGTGTTTCCCACAATGTCTCATCTTGATCCCCGCACTTCGCAATGTGAATGTGATGTAAAAAACGATTTTCGATATTCAGGATGTACACTGATATCACTAAAGTGATGAGATTAAACATACCAACTGAAAGCGTGCCTGCAAGGTTAAATATCCTTAAATAAGGATACACACCATAAACTAAGGTGTTGCAACTATACTCTGTGGAAGTATGGTTGAGGTCGTGGCTCCATAAAGGAAGTTGGAGAGACCACCAGGTTCGATAGATACGCACCTAGACAGGAAGTAGGTGAGTAAGGCAGAATATAATTATTTATATCATCTGAGATCATCTCATAGAATTGTCTCTGAACATGTCCATGAATCAAACTGGAGGACGCTCCGAAGTTTTAAATGATTCTAGAGAGCAATGAAATCCTAATAGATTATGAGAATACACATGAGTCAATGAAAGGATCATGCGTGCATAGTGATGATATAATTCAGTTGCTCCAGA
>JAJJMA010337708.1:0-13641 GCA_023529015.1 Papaver nudicaule
TGTAGTTGGTAAAATCCCCATAGTGAAGATTTTACCAATACACCCCTATTTAAGACCATAAACATGATATAACATACATACTTAGGATAAACATCTTTCCACATATAGATCAGCACTTATGCATGAACAGGAGACAATACCAAAGATAAATAACAAGTATAGCACAACAGTTGAATAAGCCAAAACTCTCAAATATGTATTATTAATGGAATCCATGCATCTCACCTTGCTATGGATCTCTCTACAGCACACTTAAGATCTTACCCACGATTTGGATTGCAGGGAGTTAGGAAAATCTCTCCCTCACCACAAGCCAAACCCTAGCAATCACTTTTCCAACCCTTCACTCAGTTGGCGCAACTGGCCTTATATAGACGCTTACATGTAATGGAATACAGCTAATAAGTACAAACTATTCTGACACTATTTGTCCTCTTTCTCACCGCCTTACCGCCGAGTTTCCTCATCGTCTCAGCACCTTTTCCTTACGACTTCAGCGCTATTCCATTGTGTGGGATAAGATCGATGACTCAGATTCCAATGAGTCAATCATTCAACTCTGCCAATCCGACCGTTCTGTCTAGCATTAAATGCTCAACTAACTTATTCAGCTTTTGTCGGGGCTTTACCGCTGATACATCTCTGAAATATTCTGCCGATCCATGCACTTCCTCAGCGCCCTTCTGTTGTGAGTGGTTACCGCTGATGGGAGCCATTGACACTATACTTCCTCTCTTATGGATACCCTTCTTAACATAAATCTTTCCTTAAGTTCTTACTAATTGGCGTATGGCATTTTCTACACCTACATTTTGCCTCTTTCATCTTAAAAGACTCTAGTCGCTGAAGATGAAATTCTCTTAGCCGCCGAAAATGCCAGCGCATTCCTTCTGACAGTACCTTCTCCCACGTGCCATTGCATGCCGTAAATGTCTGAGTTACTTTATGACTTACAACCGGCTGAACCCGTGGCTGTTCCTTTACCTAATACTTCTTTTCCTTTCTTTTCATTCATTTTTCTTCTCAACCTTTCTCTGTCTTTCTTCTTCTCCGAAAACCCTAAACCGAAACCCTAACCACCACGCGCCGTCGCTGCTCAGTCGAAAACATCCTCTTTCCGCCTCTTTTTCAACTTCCTTTTGGTGTAAAAACTCTTTTTGGCTACTGCTCTACAATATTTTCCCTCCAGATTCAGCTTTTATTCACTTTTTCCTTACTCCGGTGAAATTTCACCTCTGCAACTTCCTTTTTCCGACTAAACTTCATCTTTTCCGTCTGTCCAATGGCTTCTACAGATTCTTCCTATGACCAAGAAAGAGAACTTCAGCAGCAAGGGTCTAATCGTGAGGACGCCGAGTCATCTTCAAACTCTCAAGACCAGGAATCTGAAGATGAGGAATCTTCTGACGTGGGCGGTAGACCTTCTTGGGGTGACGACTGGGCGGGATACTGCGCCAAAGATCACGTAATCACCTCAGCGCTTAATATTTCTCCTCTCGCTGGCATTACTATGTGCTCTGAGAAGCTCCTCTTGAATCATATCCGCCAAGATGGTCAGGATGAAAAGCATTTAGTTATATCCATGGGCCAGATTAGAGCTGGATATCAATTCCCCCTCTATGATCCTGCCAATCCTCTTCTCCTTCGGCTGTTGAAGCGCATAAACAAGCATCCTGCTCAACTTTCTGGTAATTCTATTCGTATTCTTTATGAATGGGTTGCCCGCAGTAACGGCTATTCGCTCTATCCTAACATCACTAGGAATCCATCCTTTGCCGCTAAGGAACTGTATACCGTTGAGAACTTTATTGATCAATATCAAGTGAAGCCCAGCCTTAGAGCCGGCGAGCCCTGGCTATATCGTATTGAGTCAAGAAGAGGTTCTGACAACTCCAAGAAATTCTTAAGGGACGTTGACAGGGAAACTTCTACCACTGAGAATCCCACTGTCCGCCATAAATCTGAAAACCGCTGGGGCGAAATTCCTTGTCTAGTCGAAGGTCCTTGGCTCAAAGGTTTTGAAGATGAGAACAAGACTATTCCTCGTGAAGAATTTCTCTCTGAACATTCTGACTTGGCCAAGCATGATTTTTGTTCCGTCCGCCGGGATGAGGAGAACCAGTATCTCAAAAAGGATGGGGAGTTTGTTGTTGGTGAAAAAAAGAAAATGGGTTAAGAAACCCGAGTTTTGCAAGCCGCCCACTAAGAAAAAGCAAGGCACTAAGAGGAAAGGAAAGGAAGGAGACGCTGTTGAGGTAACAAACACTTTGTTCTTGTTTTTGAAATATATGTATATATTTGCCTCTGTTTGTTAACTTAACAGCAGACGATGAATTTCCTTTCTACAGGCACCTAAGAAGAAGTCCAAGCCAGAGAAACCTGTTAGTGCAGCAGATCGTGTTAAAGGTCTTGTTAGTGCGCTCCCAGGTATGACTACCGCTGGTTCCAAGAAAAATAACAACGTTAAGTCTACCGCTGGTGAATCCAAGAAGAATGCTAGCGTCAAATCTGCCGGTGCTGCAAAGAAAGATGGCGCCCCTTCCAAAAAGAAAGACAGCGGGTCTTCAATGAAAAAGGATGAATCTTCCAAAAGCAAGGGTGGTGAAACCGCCGAGAAAAAGGACAACAAATCTTCTGAGAATGATGACAAGATACCAAAGATCAAAAAGACTCGTGCTTCCAAGGGTGGTAATCAACCCATCAATCCTGCTACCGTCAATGATCTTGTTTCTGAAGATCAATCTGTGAAGTCTGCTAACGAGCGTCATACTGATGAAGTGTTTGAAGAAACTCCTATAACTCCACCAGCTACCACTTCCAATACTGCCACCACAGGGCAGGGTACCGCTGATATGAACGTGGATATCGCTGATGAGAACACTGTCGAGACGCATGCTCCTGAGCAATCAACTAATCTAATTGGATCTTCCTCTTCCTCAGCAGCCAACAATATTGCCTCAGCTCTTCATCACCTTCTCTCACTCAACATTCCGCCTTGTCCTTCTGCTGGCAATACTTCCGCAGAAACTCAATTACCGCCAAACAAGCTAGTGGAATTCTTTGCTAAATTGCTGTCTCAGGATGAGAGTGGTTCTAATACTCTTTATCTGGAGTCAATGAGCAAACTGGGCGAACCTGGGTTAGCGCTGAAACCCGCTGATCTTACTACCGCCGTTTCTCATCTCACTCCTTATGAACAGTTCTGCATTGCTGTCATGGTATATATTACTGCCTCAGCTTCGTTTTTATGTCTTTATTCTAGATTTCTCTTCTAACTCTACTAATCTCCTACATTCTATAGGATTTCCAGCGCAATCTAGGTGGTATCACATTGAACGCCCAATTAAAGCAAGAACTGGACAATTTGCGCAAAGCAAAGGCTAAAGTGGATGAAAACCATGCTTCCTTGAAACACCAGTTAGCTGAGGAAAAGAAGGAGAGCTATCGCCAGTGGGTCAATTGCAATCAACAGAGGAAAAAAGTTGACGAACTCCAAGGTTAGTAATTGTTTTCTATCTTTCATACAATAATTTTTTTTATTATGTTTCCCTTTTTCCCAACGCCTAGTCTCTTTCCCTTATAAGGTCGCCGACAAAACCCTGATAGCCGACTACAGCGGGCTGAAACTGAGATTGGTAAGTTGATTAGTGCTAACAACAAACAGCGTAATATGTTAGTCAGTTTGGGTCGAGATGTTAAGTGGTACCGCCAAGAATTGCGTAATATCACTGATCTTAACGTAAATCTTGATCATCTGCTCAAAGCTTCTGAAGCGGATGTGGCATGGAAAAAGAGTGAACTGGACAACGCCTCCCGCTTAGCAGAATTGGAACGTAAAGCCAAGGAAAAAATGACTGTGGAGCATATGAAGCTGTCTTCCCAACTAAAGGAAAAAGAAGCCACCATTTCCCGTCTATCTTCTACATTAGTTTGCCGTACCGCTGAGAGGGATTCCGCCAGAACTGAGATTCAACATCATAAGGATTTCGCCCAAATTCATGGGAATCGTGCTAGGGAGCTGAATGAAGAAAATACGATACTTAGACAGAAAATCAAACAAGCTGTTGGCCCCTGCTCCGATCAGGAAGTTCTTAGTAAACTTGATGAAATAAGTATTGCTAAAAAGGGTATTCAAGAATATGTTAGCGGTCTAGAAGGTAGCTCTTTAGGATTTTCTTTTTCCATGTAATTTCCAATTTGCTATTGCCTCAGCGCTAACACTATGCTTTTGTATTACTTTCAGAGAAGAACAAGCAATTGGAGTCCCAGCTAGAGGAGCAGACCACCACTTTGAAAGAACACAGCGGATGTACCGCCAAGATTGCTGAGTTGGAGGGACAAGTAAAAGATCACCAGGCGTGTGAGAGCAAGTTGCATGCGCTGGAGACTGATCGTTTACAATATACTGGTAAGATTACCAACTTAGAGAATGATGTTAAAGAGCTCCAAGAGTACAAGAGGAAATTTGACGCTGAGTCTTCCAAGTCTGCCAAGCTCCAACACATGCATGATGGCCTTAAATCTGAGTTGCGTCTCACCAAGAAGTCTATTCAAAACCTAGAAGAGCAAAATGCTTCTGATGTTAGGATGGCCGGTTTCTATGCTGTCCAAATGTACTTGGCAACGTTTTGCCCTGATCACGATTTGGATATTCCAGAGGATTATGCTCCTGGTCGTGATCCACCTGACATGGAAATTACCCCAATTGTCGCTGATGATGAAGGTAATGCTGAAGATGCCATTCATATACACATCGGTACAGATTCTGAAGAGGAAGTTAATGAAGAAGAAGAAATTGGTGAAGAAGAAGACGCCGAAGGTGATAGAGATTTGCAGCCAAAGAGTCATGATTCTCGCCAAGACAGCGGTAAAGGTGGATATGCTGGTGACAGCCGAGACGTCTCCAAGGATCCAAACCAACACGGCGGCGAGTCAAATCAAGAGAAAGGTGCAATTTCTGCTAGAGACGAAGAAGTAAACAGAAACATTCCTGTTAAGGATCCAAGTACAACCGTTGATCATCCCCTGAAGTCTTCAGAAGAATAAATCTGATAGATGTTTCATTTTCTAGTTATCAGATGTAATTTAGATAACCTTAGCTTTTCCCACTTTTCAAGTACAACTGTTTATCATGAGATATGTTTATATCTCCACTTTTTTTGTGAAAGACTCTGGTAGACGTTTGTCTACGTTTTGCATTCTGTTATGTATACAATAATTTTTTTTTTTTTTGCTTGCTTCCGCCGGTATAATCGAATCCATTTTAGTTTAGTGATGAACTGACAGCACTCATTCTTAGCCACATCGCACCCGTTTTCGCTATACATTGTTACTTGTGCCCGTCGGCGATCTATTATAAGTGGTAGGTTTGCCAAGAGGGTGGTTAGTGCCTCCGGGAGTCTTATATTTTTCTGCCAGCACTTACAGATCAACAAGTAACGCGTCAGGAGTTATAGCACCAGTTAGCCAGAACTATCTTAGTCAGACATCTAAAATGTTTCGATATATACCGGCATACGACTTTCATGGCTCTTAAGCCTTGTAAATTTTCTTTGGCAAATTGTGCTTCAGCGGATGGCTATTTAGCCATATAAAATTATTTTGGCAAATTTGCCTGTGTATGGCTTTTGAGCCTTGTAAAATTTGTTTGGCGAATTTGCCTCAGCGTATGGCTTTTGAGCCTTGTAAAATTTGTTTGGCGAATTTGCCTCAGCGTATGGCTTTTGAGCCTTGTAAAATTTGTTTGGCGAATTTGCCTCAGCGTATTTGCCGCCGTATGTGAAAAGTAATGACACAATAATTTGTTAACGGGGTTCAGCGCATAAAGCAAACCTACATCCCCGGATCTTATTCACAGCAGATTACAAAAGCTAATAAGACCTCTTGGGTATTATGCCCGCCCAAGACTTCGGATTTTTACATATATCCTTACGGATAAAATCTTTTGATAAACTTGGCATTCCATGGATGCTCAAGTTCCTTTCCATGCTCATCAACTAACACATAAGCTCCACTACCCGCTACACGCTTGACGACATAAGGGCCTTCCCAATTAGGTTCCAACTTCTTACATCCTTTCTTCTTCTGATACGGCGGTATCTCTCTTAACACCAGGTCACCAGGTTGGTAATCTCTTTTCACCACACGCTTGTTGTACTCCCTGGCTAGACGGCGGTGGTAATTCTCCATATGAGTCAAAGCAATAAGCCGCTGTTCTTCCAAGTCATCTAGTTTTGCCAAGATTAAGTCTGTGTTGAGGTTCTTCTCCCAAGCTTCGTGTTTTGTTGTTGGCAACATGACTTCTGATGGAAGTACTGCCTCAGCACCAAATGTGAGTAAAAAGGGAGATGCCCCAGTTGCCTCTCTAATTGTAGTTCTGTAAGACCATAAGACGTTATGGAGATGCTCACACCATGCTTTCTTGTGTCCCTCAACTCGCTTTTTTAACCCCATTCCTATTGTTTTGTTGGTGGCCTCCGCCTGCCCGTTGCTTTGAGGATAGATAGGAGTGGATTTTCCCAGTTTAACGCCATATGTTGCCAACAGGTTTTCAATGTTTTCGCCCACCAATTCTTTCCCATTGTCAGTGCAAATTTCCGCTGGGACACCAAAACGACAGAATATATTTTCCCATATAAATGTAAATACTTCTTTTCATGTTCTTTGTCTGAGCGCCTTAGCTTCACACCATTTGGTAAAATAATCTGTTGCCACAATAATATATTTGCGCTGTCCCGACCCTGGTGTCAGCGGTCCGATGATGTCAATCCCCCATTTGGCAAAGGGCCAAGGGCTTAATACTGAATTTAACGAGACTGCGGGCGCCTTTATTTTATTCGCATACAAATGACAATTCCTACACCGCTTGGCATATTCAGCAGAATCACCATTCATCCAAGGCCAGTAATACCCTTGCATCTTTACTTTTAGAGCCAGCGCTCTCTGTCCGCTGTGATTTCCGCAATCTCCTTCATGAATTTCTTTCAACAGCTTCTTTCCTTCCTCTCTTGATACACATCGTAGTAGTGGCCCAGCGAATGATCTTCTGTATAAGACGCCGTCTCTTAGTTCATAATTTCTTGACCTGCTGATGACTTTGTGCGCTAACAATTTGTTTCCAGGAGTGGTGAGATGTTCCAAATAGTATCTGATAGGTACTCTCCAGTCTGTTTCTGCTGACTCTTCAACGCCTACCGCCAGAACTTCCTGCTGCCTTCTTCCCTCTATTGATGACATCTTTAGCCTTTCAATTGCTATCGCCGGTACCTCTGGGTCTGCCATCATTGAAGAGATAAACGCCAGTGCATCGGCATGTCTGTTGTCGTTTCTGCATATATGCCTAAATTCCAGACCAGTGATCTTGTTAGCGTATTCTCTAGCCAACTGCAAATATTGCTTTAGTGAGCTATCATGTGCTTCATATCTGCCTAAGATCTGTCGAATGACAAGCTGAGAATCACTAGTCAAACGGATATTGCTGATGTCCATTTCGATTATGAGCCTCATAGCATGTATCACCGCTTCATATTCTGCCTCATTGTTTGTAGCTGGGAACTCTAATCTGAATGAGTGGACTATTCTTGAACCTTTTGGTGAGATAAAGACTATGCCAATTCCTTTGCCTTCTTTATTAGCTGAGCCGTCAACATATACTTCCCACTGGTTTGGGTCTCTTTTCAGCAAGTCTGGTACTCCTTCGTCTGGATCTTCCTTTTCCATGAATGGAATATCTTCAGTTTCTTCTTCTTCTTCTTCTATGGGAAAGTCCGCCAGGAAGTCAGCGATAACCTGTGACCTCTGCGCTGTCCTTATTTCGTATTTAACGCCGTACTGATCTATCTGAGCATTCCATTTAGCAATGCGCCCTGCTCTTTGAGAATTATGAAGAATAGCTTCGATTGGAGTTTTGGTGAGCACCGTTATGGGATGAGCATGGAAATATGGACGAAGTCTGCTAGTTGCAAAGACCAGAGCTAGTATTAATTGCTCTATCTTAGTATAATTCTTCTCAGCAGGCTGTAGAGTTCGACTAATATAATAGATTGGTGTCTCTCCTCCTTTTGTCCGCACTAAGACAGCACTGACCGCTGATGAAGTTGCCGCCAAGTAGACTCTCAATTCTTCTCCATGTTCCGGCGGTTGGATGGCTGGCAAGGTAGCTAAGTACTTCTTTATTCCCTGGAAAGCCTCCTCATGGTCCTTTGTCCAGTTGAACTATTCTCCTTTCTTCAGCATTTGGAAAAATAGCTTACACTTGTCAGAAAACCGAGATATAAATCTGTTAAGAGACGCCAGTACACCATTTAAGCGCATAACATCTTTCAGGGTTACCGGCGAAGGCATTTCCAAAACCGCTTTGACTTTGGCCTGGTCTGCCTCTACTCCTTTCTTTGTGACAACATATCCTAAAAACTTTCCAGATGTGACGCCGAATATGCACTTTGCTGGGTTGATCTTTAACTTGGTTATTCTCATGTGATCAAAAATTTCTCTCAAGTCTTGCACATGATCCTTCTTTTTCTTGCTTTTGACCAACATGTCGTCCACGTATACCTCCATAGTTTTGCCTATCCATTTCTCAAACATATCCTGATCCATCTTTTGGTATGTAGCGCCAGCATTCTTGAGACCAAACGGCATTCTTGTGTAACAAAATAAACCTTTGGTGGAGAAAAAAGCTGTGTGACGCTGATCTTCTTCAGCCAACGGTATCTGGTTGTATCCAGAATAACCATCCATAAAAGACAGCAACTCATGCCCAGAGGTAGCGTCAACGGTTTGATCTATGCTTGGTAATGGAAAGCTATTTTTAGGACACGCCCTATTCAAGTTGCTGAAGTCAATACAAATTCTTACCCCTTTATTCTTCTTAGGAACCACCACCATATTAGCTATCCACTCCGGATATTGAACTGGTCTAATGATTCCTGACGCTTTCATCTTGTCAATCTCAGCCTCTACCGCCTCCTTGTACGCTGGTGCCAACTTCCTGGGACGCTGTTTGAATGGCCTGATCCTTGGATCTATATCCAACCTGTGGCATGCAGTTTTTGGATCAATACCCGGCATCTCATTCATGCCCCAAGCAAAAACATCTACATACTCTTTTAGTAAAGCTTCTAGCTACTGAGATTCTTCTTCATTCAATAAGGTACCAATTTTTACTATCTTAGGAGCATCTTCTTCACCTATGTTGATCTCTCTTGTAGGCTCAACAGCTGTGAAATGCAAATCTGGCTCACCCATAGGCGAAGGTTCCTTTAATTGCTATAAAGGTGCCGCTGAAGGTCCTGCCACTGAGTCACCCTCCTTCACAGAAAGAATATATTTGTTAGGGTCAGCGGCTAGTTCCGCTATTTCTTTAGTCTTGGTTGCTTCTTTTGACTGCTTCCTTTTCTCATTCAACCTGAGCTTTCGAGTTTCACGCATCTTTACGTCTACTTCATTGCATGCCTTTGCTGTAGATGAGTCGCCAATGTATTCAGCTACCCCTTCTGGAGTTGGAAAACGCAACCGCTGATGATAAGTCGAAGGTACTCCTTTGATGCTGTGCAACCATGGTCTGCCAAGGATTGCTGCATACGGCGAGTCTACCTCCACAACACAGAAAGTGGTGTCCATTATCAAGGTCTTACATGTAACAACTTTCATCTTCACTTCTCCCTTAGGTTTGGATGCTATCCCATTAAATCCATAAATACTGTATGAAGAGGGAATTAATGCTTCTACCGGTTCTTCCTTAGAATCCATGGCCTGGTACGCTGAGTTGAATAGAATGTCCACAGAACTTCCTGGGTCTACCAGCACTCTTGGAACCTTGAATTTTCCTATCTGAATAGTAAGGACCAATGGATTCAAATGGTTTCTTGCCTCAGGTGATAGTTCTACCGCCGAAAAACTGACTGGCTTTTTCATCCATTCTAAGAGCGGACTGTTCTTGATGGCGACGCTGAAAATCTCCTTGCCACTGCTATCCCTCTTGTGGATTCTTGACATTACATTGTTATGAATTTCATCTCTACTGATTGTTGAATGCACAATTGAGAAACAATTCAACTCTTTCAAATCACGCTGAACTTCAACTTCAAATACTTCAGGCTTTGGCTGCACTGCTTGGGTTGGCTGAACCTCCAATGGTGGCGCTGGTGGTAGCTCTAAGAAATCTTGAAATCTTCCCATACGGATGAATCTATGCACCTCTCGCTGAAATCCTGTGCAGTTTTCAGTTGAATGACCATGGAACTGATGATACTGGCAGTATTGACTGGTATTGGAAATAGGGTTCGCCGGATTGCCTCTGTTAAAAGGATAGCGGATTTCATTCCTTGATGCTGAACTTTCTATCTGCCCAAATGCATCAGTATATGTGACACGTAATTTTGGTAGCGTGGCGTCTTGGAAATCTGGATATCCTGACTTTCTGTCGCCGAATCTTCGATTGTCGTTATTGAATCTTCTATCACCATTCCCTTATCGCCTATTATCATATCCTCCTCTGTTGTCGCCGTAATTTCTTCTATCGTTGTTGGCGTATCTGCCTCTATTGTCATATCCTCCCCTGTTGTCTTGATCATCTCTTCCAGCATAAGTATCTCTCTTTCCCTGATTCCACTGTTGATTGCCATTCTGCTGATACTGCTGTCGTTCTTGTGGCTGTTTATGTGGGACAACTGCCGCTGAAGGTGTTGCTGCTTCTGCTTCTAATTTTTTGTGTTCCTTTCTAATCCACTCCTTTCTTGCTTCTTCTTGTTCTTCCGGCGACAAGTTGTTGATAGAGTGAGCATGCTTTGCGCTTTCTTTCTTCTGGCGCTCTTCTTCTTCTCGCATTTCTTCATATATCAACCATTCATTCTGTCTTGCCCTTAACTCTCCTATATCTGCTACTGGAGTCCAATATAAAGACTGGAACATCTGATCCGTTGTTTCCATCCCGCTGATAAATGCTCCCATCTTCTCTTTGTCAGACACCGCCGTCCCCACTTCACTACACAATTTTCTCCACCTCATGATGTAACTTCTACATGTTTCCGAAGGTCTTTTCCTGTTGTTGAACAATTTCTCTGCCCCAGGACGCACTCTCTTGTTTTGTATATAGTTTGCAATGAACTTCTCTTCTAACTGTGAGTATTTCGCAATTGACTTCTCTTTCAGGCCGCCGAACCAAGCCAAAGCTTCATCTTTAAGAGCAGCGGCAAACGACATGCACATAATTGGATCTGAGCCAGTCCAAGCTGTTAAATCTCTTCTGTAGCTTTGCAAGTGCAATGTAGGATCCCCTGTACCGTCGAAGATTGATGTGAAAGTCGGCATACTAAACTTCCTGGATACATACCCATACGTAATTTCGTCTACAAATGGTGTCTTTTTTGCTTCTAAGATTGCCTTCTTTAATTTATCATCTTTTGAGTGACCTGTGGCTTCTTCTATCTTTCTCTCCATACGACGTAATTTTTTTGTGACATATTCTTGTATATCTTCAAACTTGCCCGAGTCGGCGTAACTTTCTTCACCATGATTAGATTTCCCAGCCCTCTTGCTTCCTTCTTCCTTTTTCGCTGTAGATGCTGCCACCTCTGGCCTTGTAGATCTGCTCTTTTGGTGTTTGTGTACTGTACGAGTTGAGCGGCTTCTGCTTCGACTTTCCATTAGTTGCCTATGCTGTTCTGCCAATTGTAAGTTGCTCTGAAGGATAATATCCATCTGTCTTTGCATTTGCAACTGCATCTGAGCTTGGTTTATGGTGCTCTGTTCAAAGAACTTCTTTAGCAATTCTTCAGTATTGTTAGCGGATTTTCCTTCCGACACTGTTATTGGCGCCGATCTTGATGCTCCAACAGCTGTCACCATTCTACTGCTTCCTCCTATCTCTTTTGAAGTATTACCGGCTGCTCTCGAGGGTAACCCATTAGAGTTGAGATTGCCATTTACTACTCTTGATAGTCCTTCAACTGCGTGAGATGTTTCACCGGGAATCGTTGTTTCTTTGATGGTGCCATCATCTACTGCTTTTCCTTTACTTTGCGCTAGGACTTCTTCTTCCTCATCCTCTTCTGGTATTCCATCCAAATGTGTTATGTCTTGCATCAGAATAGGACCCAAAGCCTCTGTCTGCTGTTGAGGTACCGCTGACTGTGTTGCTGCTGTTTGCTGTGAAAGTACCGCTGACTGCATTGTTGCTGTCTGTTGTTGTTCTGGTGTCGGCGCCGTTGGCTGTTGTTGCTGACTCACTGGCTGTGGTATTGTTGACTGTTGTTGATGAATCACTTGCTGTGGCGTTGTTGACCGCTGATTTGCATTGCCATTCAAGAAAAAATCATGTGCAAATCCTAGCGGTGGTACCGCCGAACTTCTTAAGTTGTGTCGATTAGGAAGGGGAACAGACCCAGCGGGTATAGGAGATTTCGAAGCTTTACTTGTTGACGATGTACCTCCTTTCCGCTTAGTCGCCATTTTGGTATCCTGTGTAGAAAACAACAAAAGCACTTCCTGACAGTATTAAGCTAGCTTAACTGTTAGTAAATGCCAAATTCGTTAGTGGAGGCGGTTGAACAGTTTCTGACAAAGTAGAAAACAAACAAAATAGCACAGAACAGCAGCAACAACATTTGCAGAGCATGACCTAGTCTTGTCGGCAGTTGGAAGAAAAACCCTAAATTTTGAAAACTCATTGAAACCCTAAAAACACCAAAGTTTGATAACTATTCTCATATCAAAGATCAAAATCTGTACGGTATTAACATTTTGTTGATGAATTTTCATGACATTTTAATCCAAAATAACACTATGACATGTAGAATAAGAGACGTCTGCTAAGAACCGTGTTTAACATAATAATCTACCATCCTCCTAGATTCCTAATGACGTAAATGATCTTATCACTCAAGCAAGATTTTCAATATATCTAAAGGAGAAATCCTTATTACGTGTTCTAACACATCTGAGAATATACTAATGACGTCAAACATGCCTTAATAGAAAGGTTTTCTCATGGTTTAACGATTTGACAGCAACGGTATCATAAGTGCTGTTAAAACACTAGCAACATAAGTGCTGTTAAATAGAAGATTCTAATAAATTTACAAGCATATGTATGGTTAGAAACCACCAGCAACATAAGTGATGTTAAAACATCATTAATCAGACTCAAAACACTCTATAATTCCTAACACAAGAACTTTTTAAGGTTCAGCCTCCTTAACGACAGTAAACATACTCATAACTACAAATACAGCAGCATAACCTTATGTTTGAAAATCTTATTACCACACGAAATAACACAGCAACCTAATAAGCTTACCACCAGAAATTTATGGTTAAAAAACCATCAGCAACACAAGTGTTGTTAAGACGCCATTAATCATGTTAAAAACATTCAACATTTTCTAATCACCAAGACCTTATAAGGTTCAGCCTCTTTGAACAATAATAAACACACTTATGACTTCCATAAATGGAAAGTCTAAGCCTCTATCTAACACAACAGCATAACCAACACTTAAAAACCTCCATATCACACAAAAATAGCTTAAGTTTCATGAAAACAAGAAGAAAATTTTTTGAAAATCACAGGTTCAGACCTCTTCTAGCGCCAAAATGTAGTTGGTAAAATCCCCATAGTGAAGATTTTACCAATACACCCCT
>JAJJMA010337712.1:9872-25648 GCA_023529015.1 Papaver nudicaule
CTTTGGTAAGCTCTAGGCGGTCTGCTGTCGGCTTGGGTATTAGACCAATCGCATATGGCTTTTTCTCGGATACCTGTTCCATGCTTTAGGTTGTCAAAGTAGTTGATTTTGGATTTTGCAAGGGCGCAAGTAGTGACCTGCAGAAACAAGAAAATATTGTTGGATGACTCCTAAGGTAAGCATTTGCCAACATTTGAGCATTTACATATACCAATCAGAACATTCCGAGGTTTGGATTTGGAGAATTTTCCGGCGAGCCCGTCAAGACCGAGGGTGTTTTGGAGAAATCCGGTGTGCTTTCTAAGGTTGAGAAAACTAATTACTGTTTCGCTCTTATTAGCAAAAAAAGAAAAAATTACTGTTTCGCTCTCTCTTCTCTTCTGCCGCAATTTCTCCACCACTGTTTCTTTCCCTGCCGATTCCTCTTTCATCTCCTCTCTTCTAAAATATTAGGGTTTTTAATCCTCCGCGTAAACGTTAATGGTTGCTGCACCTGTAACTGATTGCAATTGCAGCATCAACTCTTCTTCCTCTTCTTCAATTTGATTCATACTGATGTAACACTCTTCCTCTGTCTCGCGTTCGAATATGGGTTTTGTTTGTTTAATTTTAATTTTTCAATTTTTTGCTTGGTGATGAACGTAAATAATCTTAACAAAATTGATAGAGTCCTATGTACTGAGTTTGTTGATTCAAACTAATCAATAGCAGGTATGTAAAGTATAATTTTTATTTATTGTTGTAGCAACCTTAATTGATTTTTGATTAGGTGGAATAGTTTGATACAAATCCAATTAAATCAAAATCAGAATTGTGGGTTCTGTAAATTCAATGATTTTTGTTGTGGGTTTTGTTGATGCAACACAGCCCCGTCTGCAAGGGTGCAGTTTGCTCATCTGCATTTTGCCCTTTTAATAGCAAACTAATTGAACTGCCAGCACAGACTGATTTTTCTTTATACATTCAGTTTCAAGCATAAGGTTTCATTAACAAGTTAATGCTTGACTTTTTATATCAGGAATTTGCAGTTTGGGATGACGTGTTGCTAACACCTAACTTTCTTACTATCAACAGGCCCTTTTCTCCCTCTCTCAAAGTTTGGTACTGCGTGTATCACTAATTGATTGGGTATTATTCATTGGCTTTAAGAAAAATTACCTTCAAGCACCCTCTGTTCAAATGGTAAGGACTTGCAGAGGGAAAGGAGGCATGCACAGTTGTGTAAGATGAGCTTATGGATGAAGAAGCATGCACTGTTATGGGTACACCAACCACTAACGGTACGTTTACAAGATTATGCAAGTAACTATTGTTAACGTGCGTTAACTAACAATAAATGTTTATGTGCTCAGACACTGATTCAGGAACAAACAACAACATCTCTAATCATATGCCTGTTACACTACATGAGGGGATGGCCAAGAAGAGTAAGAAAAGGACTTCAGTAATACACGTTAAATGCAGCTACGTTCTATGGTTTATTGGCCATGCTTATGTGTTTTTTACTTTGTAGGGGTTGTAGTTTTGGATGACGAAGAAATTGAAAACATGGACACAGCCCATTGCTTGGGGGCAGGAGGACCAAATAATGCAAAAAAGCTATACATATCAAATATTTATAGCATGATAATATTATTACTGTCTCCAATTCGTCGGCTAAGCATATGGTTTTCGTCCAACAGAGAAAGATTATGGAGAAGCTAATTATAGTTTATAATCTCTGTTTGGATTTAGAATTGAAAATTAATACTCATGCATGCATCCAATAATGCCAGGGAGCTTTGTACTTCGGGTGGTGGTATACTTTCAACATTCTATAAAAAATGATAATGTCCCTTGAACAGCTAATCCATAATCCATGCGTGTGTTGTTAGCACTGTAATTAATGCTGCTTATTTTTTCAATTTTTAATGAATTACCAAAAAAATAAAATGCAGTCGATTTGAATGGGACAACTGCTGGATCAATGGAAAGACACACAAAAACCCAAAAAGAGACAATGCATGCAGAAACAGATGCTGCCATAAGAATCAGGCTAACAACGGTATGATTTTTCGGATGATTTTGAGATTACGTATACTGTCTGAATATAATCATTAGGCTTGATGTTTTGTTGGTGTTTGTTATCATCTCCACGAGTTTTGTATATTTTTTTCAAAAAATAAGAATACGCGTAATTGGTGTATATTCACCGTTTGCAGGGACAATTGAGTGTTTCATATATTTATGAGGAGGTCAATGGATGGGAGGCCAGCTGCACTTATAGTCAAACCGGCTTTTAATGGTAAGTTCGGTTCATTGTGCGCGTGATGATTGTACTGGTGTGTTGTACACAACTAATTAATGGGCGTTAATTAGCTATTTGTAACCTTCTACCAATGGTATTCTTTCCTAAGTCATTAAAAAACCGTCTATCTTGGTATCGTGCCGTAACTGTGTGCTAGCTATAGCCTATATGTACATGTCCTATAATGCGTTTTACCATATGCGATGTTGGTATACAGGCACTGTAGAAGGGAGTAATCTTCCAGGGGTTTCGAGCAATGGAAATGGTGGTAAATTTTGAACAACTAACGCCATAATTTTGTATATTGTGATGAGTTATTGAACGTAAAGTAACGTCTGAATTTTGTATCTTCAGGTGTCGTTCAAACGTCAATTAAGTGATATGATAAGTATAAAGGGTGAGTATGAAAACTTTTTGCTTGCTTTAGTATCATGATGCAACTGAATTTCGTCACCAATTTATGAGCATGAGTGTCTGACACGTCTGTCTTCATACAACATGCATCGAAACAGGGAACAAGGATTGCAAGGGAGGTATCTCAGCCAAACGCATGTTGGTTCGGGTCGTTAGAACCTGGAATGCAAAAAACCCTTCCACGGGTCAAATATACAGCAAGGATATGGTGTTGATGGATTCATCGGTTCGTTTCTACAGTAATCTACGTATTTGTAAGAGGTGTTGGACAAATATTATGCTAACTGTTGGGTTGTTGAATTTAGGGTGATCAAATTCATGGAACAATACATACAAAGCTCTATCCAAGATTTATGCGACATTGCAGCCTCAAAATACTCTGATGATCAAGCACAATGAGATCAATGGTTACGAGGGTAACTATCATGCGGTGCCAGGGAAGAGGAAACTTATGATTTATACATCTTACAAAGGCTAGATTAGCTGCTAACAGTGAAGAAGCAATACCGAGGTACCGTTTCACGCTGTTGGAACTGGAAGACATGCCGTCAAATCTTGGAAACATTAAAGATCTCTCAGGTAAAAAGGACATTAACCTAGCCCATGGATTCAATAACTCACATTACTTTCATGTACTAACACTGTGACACACTGCACTTTTGTCTTAGATATCATGGGTAAATTGTTGCCGCAACGGGAATCATACCCATTCGTTTCAACAAAATCCCAAGCAAGGAAAGGCGTTACATTGTTGTTGAAAACATTCGTGGAATACAGAATACAGTAAATTTGTACGGGGATGCTGCAAGGATGCTGACAGATGCAATGTTGAGTGGTGATCGTTCTGCTAAGATTTTGTTGCTAACCTCGATTGTTTAAAAGGAAGACCAGAGAAGTAAAGGGGAATAGCTGTTAACATTGATTAATTGCAAGTGAATAGCACTTGGAAACCTCCTGATATAAATGGTTGTTCACAGGTGAAAAAAAGATTACAAGTACCTCGGGAACACAGGTCTATGTGAATCTGGACTTGAACCAGGTCCACGCTTTCAAGAACAGGCAAGCAAATATATTTTTTAAGAATTATAAAACTGTGGAATGGTGCCGTTTAAAAGTGCTAACACTGTAATATTGAATGCAGATGCGGACAAACACAAGTAATTAACAAATTATACATGGAGAATGGACAACTGCGTACCAGGGGAGTAGTAAGTAACAGGTAATGGCCAACCTAAAGATTAATTAAGGGTATGGAGGCAGTAGTACCTTACTTCAAACTACCATGGAGGTATGAGTTCTCATTCATATGCTTTTATTTCACACATATTCTTATTATAGTGGTGGTTTTGTTAGTTAGGTTTTACCACAGAAACTTTAGTTCTGATAAATTGCATCAAGAAACACGCTTTTTATCGCAGGGTTCTCATAATAAGTGTAATATACATAACTTCATGTACTATCATTTGTCGTCTTAGCTCAATTGGTAGAGCATGTGGCATCTTGCCCCAAGGATGTGGGTTCGATTCCCACAGATGAAAAAACAACATGAACGACTAATCATGTCTATTATGTGTTAGCATCAGTTTACACTTAACAACTCAGCAAAGTCTGCAGTAGTTCAGAAAGGCACTCCCCAAGAAGTATAGAACAAAATTCAACAAATAATCAAACAATACAAATTTAAAGGAACCACTGAACATAGTATCTGGGTTGTCAAGTGCGGACCAACCACTTATGAATATGCTCATGTTAATTTTAATCTCTTTTGTTAATGTTAATCTCCTTTGGTTAATATTATCTAATGAAAGGCCTCTGCCACTACAACCTACCAGGATACAACAAGGAGGCTACCAAGTTCAGCTCCAGATGCACGAAACCCAGGAATGGACTCGGACGATCCCTTTTAGTGTGAAACGCGGTGTGCCAGGACACTTTGGGACTTAGGCCCGTGCAAATGCACGGGCTGGACAACTAGTCTCTATAAAGATGACAACCACAAACCTGATCAGATGTCTTTGGCAGTTACTCAGTTATAGGCTTTGTGTGGTTTCGTTAGTTTAGGTGAAAATATGGCGTCGACGCATCTTAAGAATTAACTGGATTAGGTGAAAATTGGGTCTTACTGTTGTAAGCCACTAGTATTATTATAAATGTAAAAGATTGTTTTTGATACAACAAGGGGTCGAACCCCTGACCCCCTAGTGGGGAGGGTAGGTTACCATTGTTCTACGCAATGGAACCTTTATAAATGTAAAAGATTGCATGTAATTGTTAGTCTCCTATTTCCCTTCATTCTTACATTTTAATACAATATCTTTATATTTAATCTTGTGCCCTTCTTAATGTGTCGTCTGTAGAAGCATAATCTCAAATTCCACAAAACTTGGTGATCATTCCCGATTTTGAGAATGAGTTGTCACAATGTATGTTGGGTGCATGGCGGAACTAGAGTAGCTCTTGATATTACAACTCTCTGGATTATAACCACTAATAGGAAGAACTTGTCAAACTAACCTATGGCCGGTTAATATCTCTTGCAGGTGGCATCACATTGAGAGGAGTCTTCAAGGGTGTTGGAAGTAATGCTCGACAAATAGGACAAGTAGGATGCTGCAGCACCACGGATCGACACATTTTTTTATGGAGTTTTTTTTTGAAGGAAAGGCCTGATTTTATTTATTTATATCATAAGTGATTACAATAGCATTGATACCCATGTTACAGAAGAGAAAATGTATGGAAATCAATGTAGGATGTAGTACTAAAAGTGGAAGCGCTGCAAGGTAAAAGTAGAGGACCAGTTGTTGAGGGTATACTCCATGTAACCAAACCAAGTGCCGTATTGCACTCACCAATTGAGACAAGAGTGTCCAATTGGGAGAACAGGCTGACCATCCACAAGAATGGCCTGAATTTGAGAAATGACAGACCAAAAGTACCAGTCTGTCCGCTCCTTTGCAAAACAAAGGATAAAGTAAGTAACCCCTAAAACTAACACACCATAACCAAACCTCAACTGAAGTCCTTTTCCACCACCATTGTAGCAGCAACACAAACGTCTTCACAAACGTCGTCAAATTAATCAGAGCACCATAATCCAAGCAGGCCAGGAAGAAACTAGCTAACCTAATAGAACGCATTAAACTAAAGAGAACACACATCCAACAACAAACTAGTCTTCTAACTATGGGAAGTGGAGATTGAGGGTACCCAATAATCACAACAAGACTAAGTTTCAGATATTTGTACAGAGAGTATCCCTGTTTATGAATGATGAGTTGCACATCATCTGAACCATATTGATCTTGTGACGAGATTTTTGTTCCTCTTCTGTTGTTACAGCCTTCGTCCAAAAACAGACCACTGGTGACTTCCAAGAGGTAAAAGGTCCTAATCTGACTATACCACCAGCCGAGAATAAAAACTTCAAATTTGGCCATCTCCCACACTTGCAATCCAAAAATATCAGTCTTAAAAGCTTCTGGGTAAGACATAATTAAGTACCAAAGGGCCCCAACTATTCGAGGGAAAATCCTACCCTGTTTAATGTCAACAACTCTAATCCGTTGCAACGAAAACACATGCATTAAGTGAATCAGTGGACATGTGGGGTTACCCCGATCGGAGTAAAAACCACAATGAATCCACCTAAACGACCGGAAAGAGTTGTCGTCAATTACCAGAAACAATTCCACCAAGACCATTAAAGAGTAGAGAGTCTGAATTGCATCACCGCATCCAACAGGTCGAAGTAAATTCCGCTGGCAGGGAAATAAGTTGGCAAACCTATTGTCGTCAGCGACAGAATGAAATCCACGGTAGAACTGACGATGACGGAGACGCCGACGTGGACGGTAGTGACGGTTACGGCAACGGCTCTGACGGCGACGGTAACGGCGGTGACGATAACGGAACCGTTGGAGATGACGGTAATGGCTTTGACGGTAACGGCGCTGACTGTAACGGCGTTGACGGTAACGGCGTTGACGGTAACGGAACCGTTGGCGGTGACTGAGACGGCTTTGACGGCAGAAACGACTGTGCCGGAGAAGTTGACGGAGACGATGAAATCGTCTGAAAAAACTGAAACCTGATTTTGAATCTCCAACATGAATAGAATCCGTTAAAGAATATATTGGAGGAGAAAAGGCAGCATCAAGAGGTAAAAACAACCCCAACCAAAAGACTAAACCTTCCCATCGAAGACTTTTAAAAACACCATAAAAACCCAAATCAAAAACAGCAAAACCTAATTTTTTTATTGGAAACAAAAACTGGACAACTAACACTAAAGAAGGGGAAAAAGATTTACCCAGATCTGCTCCCAAAGGAGCCGATCTGGGTAGGAAAGGGGCTGCCGGCAGTTGAGGTTTTTTGAGGAGAAAAATCGCCTAGAGAGAGAAACGAGAGCCCCTCGGTTTTTTCCTTTTTTTTTTATGGAGTTACTTGTTATGAGTACTATCAGATTAGGGTATGTAACTAATGATTACTCGTGTTTTTTTTTAGACCATTAACGTGCCAGAAATCATTCTAAAATTGTATTGGCAAACTAACTTCTGAAGTTTTTGCTTCTAGAAGTCGAAAAGTTATTTCAGAAATCATTCAGAAATTGTATTGGCAAATTAGTGTGTATCCAAACAGGCTATAAAAACACTAAAAAGTAGAAATACTTGCAAAATAAAAATAAATAATAAATAATGTAAGGCTTACTTCATGAGATTCATTCGTCATGATTCATGTGTTTAGTTTGTTGGGCACATAAATTTTACTCCATAAAAATGAATTACTTATGATTCATGAAATAATGAAAAGTGAAAACTATGCCCTAGAAAAGAAAAGGAAAGTGAAAAATGGAATTAGCCCAGTATATAAGTGTAGTATAGTAATAGAAGCTAAAACTAACTATTAACATGTTGGCTGGTAAGGTGATTCTCAGCTAGAAATTCCATTTCTTTGGCACAATGATGGTCTGCACATAAAAAAAGGGGGGTTAGGTTCTGTGATTTTGGTGTATGAGAAAAAGTAGAGATGTTGGTGGAAATTGAGCTATGTTTTAACCTTATAAGATGGTAATCGACGAAGAAAGCTGCTCATCCACCTTTAAATTGTTTTAAGCTTTAAGATGGTAATCGGCGAAGAAAGCTACTCATCCGCCTTTAAATTGAGTCATCTTAAGAGGTGGATTATTTAGGAATCTTTGAAATATTCATTAGATGATGATGTAGTTACGTATCTTGCCTAAAATCAATGTCCTTGAACTAATTACTTCTCCTTTTCTTTTCATAGTTCAGTAAACAAAAATTTTTATCACATTTACGGGTATAACTCTCCATCAGCTAGTTGTTGATCTCCTGTTTTACCGCAAAAATATGACACAATCATAAGGCACCCTGTCCTATTTCTTGGGATTCATTCAAGTGCAACTCATGATTCATGAAATGTTGAACCTGAAAATCATGCTTAAGATAAAAGAAAAACTGAAATTAGCCGTAGAAGCTATGACAAAAGGTTGCTCATAGTTGATACTCCACTAGGAATTCCATAGCCGATCCACACAACAAAAAAGAAACAACAACTAGGAATTTCATTTCTTCTCCAAAAATTCTACTCTTACTAAGGGATAGTCCCGACCCTCACATCAAATACCGTCCCCCGTGTATGGGGGTGGTGGGTCCCATAGTTTATTGTGCAGGTCAGAATAATCCCGTAGATTATCGAAATTGATATATGCCCCCCGGATCCGTCCACCAACAGTGTTTCCACCAGGCGTGGCGCGCTGTGATTGGGTGATGAAACACTGGGCGGGGCCCACTGCTGCTCCACCGACCAATAGGGGTGCGCCACGCAGGCGGGGGAGAGCCTGGTGGACGGATCCGGGGCCCTGTAGCAGTTTCGATTATCCTGCAGTAGGTTGCAGAAGTAGAATTACTCAACCATTATGGGACTGGAAGAGGAAACATTACCTCAGGACCGGACATTGATTGTCAACATCCGCAACCTGTTATGTCTTATCTTATCAACCATCCATAAATACTCCATGTCATTAGACTTTGATGGGTTATGCCTTTCTCGAAAATGACTTTGGCTCATTGAGAGCTTGTAGGGAGTCTAGGGGACTTCTTTGCGCCTAGTCTCCGGTACCCTGCTATATCTTCCTTCAACAAGTAAAAATAAATAAATAAATAAATAAATAAATAATAATAAAAAATACCTATTCGACCCACCAAGTCAAACCCACCGTTAAACCCACCGGTGAGTTTGACTTGATGGGTCAAATAGTTATTTCCTTGAAGATTAACTTTAGGCTGGCATCAAGCAAAAACTAGGACGGACATGTCAGCTTGAATGGTGACCGATTGCTATAATTTTGGATTTTTTTTTTCGATCAGTCAAAAGGAAGCATACAAGTCATATGCAAGGCGAATACAACTTAAAGAGAGTCTAAAAGCACTAGCAAAAAAATAACACAAAAAATAACTACAAGCATAGTAAATTTTAACATAGAAAAACAATGCTTAACTGTAGCTACCTGTAGTGAAAAAGAAGAGAAGAAAATCCCACCAAGAATCTGGAAATTCTGATGCTATAATTTTGGATTGAATCAAACAAAATTACCCCTTTGGTATGGTGAAAAGCGCCTTATCATTTGGCGGAAACGGAAACCTTACTTCGGGCCTTTGATCACTAAATCTGATGGATGAGATTTGTTTGCGCACAACCGTTGGGCACAAATGATTTTTTGTGCCCCTATCATATGACGCTTCAACTTCAAACCCAAACTAGTAAATGAAGAATAAGAGTGCAACCAACTAGAAAAATTACAAATATGCTCCATTTTCGAGTTATGTATAAGAATCCGCATATATATCGTAATGTATATGCCGATCTTCATTTTCGAAGGATGAAATCAGAATTGACATATATGACGCAACATGTATGCCAATTCTAATACATGTTGTTAATTCTTAAAAATATAAAATCAACTACGTCTACAATTGACCATTATGTTGTTCAATAGAAACCGATTCTAATTTTGTTTCATAATCAGTATATATCCTGACTGATAGTCGCTGATTACTGTTGTCTTTTTCATTTTAAAATCGATCGTTGTGCTGCACATTATATACCAATTCTGGTTTTACTTTATAATCAGTATATATATACTGATCGGTAGCCACCAATTATTGTTTTTGTTTTCAAAAATGAAGAACACAAAAATAATCGGTCGCTAGTCCAATAACCACCGATTATTTTTCGTATTTTTGTTCATTTTTCCAAAAAAAAAAAACGGGATTTTTAATATTTTGATAAGTTTTGATATAATAGTCAAATTTATATAAGTGATTTTATATTTTACTTCAAAATGACCCTATTTTGTTTTACTCTGTGTGCCCAAAAATAAACCGTAGCCCATATATTGTTAAGATAAGATAAAGAGTTAGAATATCTCCACCACGAGTTACACATAAATGGATACACTATCCACCAAAATAGCCACCATCAACAGCCATATTATGGCCAGTAATGAAAGCGGAGTCATCAGAAGCCAAGAACAACACAACATCAGCCACATGACTCACTTTTAAAACCAACCAGGTGATAACAATCTGATATCTACATTGCAAACAATAGTTTGATTAAAGGGAAAGATAGTTCATACAGACAATGACCATGAGTATATAAACTCATACACACTGACTCAGTCAACACTAGGACAGACTGGCACACATGTGCTGTACACGCTCACTTACAGGCTGTCACACATGTGAACAGCATGAGTACACACGAGTGTAACTAAGGTGTAAGATAGCCTGACATTCTGTGTCATTATGCCCCCTCAAACGAACGGTGTCAGAGACCCTGAGTTTGCACCAGAACTGCAACAGAATGTAGTTTGCAGCAGAACTGCAACTCCCATCAACAGTAAGACCAAAAAATGTTGATGCAGTAGGTGAAGTTGATGTACAAATAGTTGATGGAGTGGAAAAAGCAGCAACAGTGAAGCAACCTTTGAAAAAGTAGTCACAGGATAGTAATTGAGTACTTTGGTTGAGCATACAGTAGAGGCTTGAAGTCTTGTACTCTTGATATTTGTCAACTCACACAAAGTAATCACAGGATAGTTGGTGTAGAAATGAATGACCCTTCAAATATTCTTGGCAACTCCACTCTGCTCTCACCAATTCTCCAAATCATGAAGTCCAACACAATAGTCGAGTATGTAGCAGCAGTTGTAGGGAAAACAGAACTTTTTGATGAAGTAGTTGGTGAGGTAGAACAACAACAGTAGTAAATGTAGCAACAATAGTAGATGAATTTCCAATCAGTGCAGCAACAGTAGAAATTGTTGATGCAGACTCAACACAGCTGGAACAGTCTTATCCTGCACCACATTTCTGTTGCACAGCATTATTAACCTGAAATGTTGATGTAGTAGGTGGACACCCATCATCAATAGTAGTTGTTGGTGTTGTATGAAAGCTCATCACTAGGAGTGTAATAGGTGTAATAACTGCCAACACATCACATACTACTTGGAAAAACAGCAACAGTAGTAGTAGGTGGAACAGAAATTGCTTCCAGAACTAATAAACACTCTCACACTCTATTATATGAAAACATCACAGCTGCACTCTTCTCGACTGTAGCAAGAATAGAAACACAGGAGGAAGATGAAATGCAGAAACAGAAGATGTTGTATTCATTCTCTTGAAGCACCAGAAGTTGTTGGTGTAGGCTGTATTTACTATCCACTGACACACACAAACTTCATAAGAGCATATGAAACAGCACCAATAGCAGGAAATTTAGAAAATGCAGAGTTCAACAAGTAGATAAACCACTCACTGCTAGATAGAAACATCAACCTAGTAGCAGAGTTCAACAAGTGAATAGAACCACTAACTGCCACAATCAAATCATATAACCAAGCTGAAAATACAACCAAAGAACCACTTGCTTGCAATTTGGAGTGAAACACAGTCCATCTATAGGATTTGCAGCCAACAAGAAGCAGAACTAGTTGTGCAATAACTGTAGAGCTTGAAAAAGAACATCTAGTAGCATCACTTACTTGCAATTGAGAATGAAACGCAGTCCAACAATATGAATTCAGCCAACAAGAAGTAGATACCAAACTGTAGAATCTTCTAACTTGCAATTGTGAATTAAATCAGTCCATTATAGGATTGCAGCCAACAAGTAGAAGATCATAAACACATACCACTTTCTTGCAATTTTGAGCAAAACTCGGTCCATTAAAGGATTGCAGCCAACAAGAAGTAGGTGAAAATGAAACAGGCTACATACAACAGCATATGTAGACTTGTAGAAAAGTAATCTAATTCTTAACAGGATCATCACACCAAGATTGGAAGAAGTAGAGAATAAATGAGAAAAACCACCAACAATAGTTGTTGTAGATCATTGTATCATTAAACTCTAAGAAAATCATTCCAAATTTCAGATCAAGTAAAAAAATTGAGTCGAAATTAGGTGAGAAATTACCAAGAAAATCAAGAAACGTAGAATTTGTTTCATGAATTCGATCCTGGTCGGTGTGGTGATGCAAATCGTGAAGAGATTCATTGAAAAGAAGCATCAATTGTTCATCAAATCAGCAGCAGAGAATTCGGAAACTCTAATCAAATCAGCAACAGATGCTTTCAAATCTTTAATCAACAGTTGTGGTACCACAGAGACGATCTTCACAACAGAAACAACATCAGTACTCTTCACACCACAGCTCTCAGTAATAGTAGTATCAGCAGCAGAAGATTTGGACTAGTGTACTTCGAGATTCAGCTCACCGAAACTCTCAAGATCAAATCACACACTCAAAATCAGCAAAGAAAACTTATAGATAACTAAATTACTTCGAGATTTGTAGATCTATATCACTTCTGAGATCAAATTTATCTTTCAAGAACCTCAAATCGACTTCTAATTTCAGTACAGCAGTCACAACAATTGATGATGATGAAGTAGCAGAAGATATAATGGTGAAAATGACGAAGAGAATGGAATACTCCCAGAGGGATCCTTGCTGTTAAGCTCACCGCTCTGATACCATGATAACAATCTGATATCTACATTGCAAACAATAGTTTGATTAAAGGGAAAGATAGTTCATACAGACAATGACCATGAGTATATAAACTCATACACACTGACTCAGTCAACACTAGAACAGACTGGCACACATGTGCTGTACACGCTCACATACAGGCTGTCACACATGTGAACAACATGAGTACACACGAGTGTAACTAAGGTGTAAGATAGCCTGACATTCTGTGTCATTACCCGGCACCTCCTAGGACAATGGAACTCAAGGACCTCTTCTCGACGCCCTCTACATCAGTGCCACAGGCTTCACACGACATCGGAGTTCCTACAAGTGATGGAGATACACAATTCACTCTGATACCATACTTGCCAAGCTCTTGACTGGCCGATCTCATCAACCCCAAAACTGCATGCTTAGACATCGTGTAATCCGAGTGTCCATCGGCCGCCAAGCTTGCTGCTGTACTTACCATACACACTATACTACCTTTCACCCCATCATCAACCATGGCCTTCCCAGCATGTTTCACGCAAGCGAGCATCCCACGAGCGTTGACGTCCATTAGACGATCATAAGCAGACAAGTCTATACCAAGGATTTGGTTACAAGCATTAACAATGCCAGCGTTGCTAAACATGATATCAAGTTGGCCGAAATTCTTCACAGTGAAATCCACCATCGATTTGACTTGTGGTTCATCGGAAACGTCACAGTGGATGTACGAACAAATTTGTGTACCAATAGACGTTGCTACCACGTTGCCTCTTTGGTCTTGGATGTCTGCAATAACAATCATACTTGGGTTATGATTGGCAAACAGCCTTGCCATTGCCTCTCCAATACCGCTGGCTCCGCCGGTGACTATGATCACTTTTCCTTCGAGCTTCTTCTTCTCATTTTGAACAACAATAGTTTCTGCCATTTTTCCCCCTCTTATGGCGTTGCTTGCGAATCCAATGAGGCAGGGGCGGATCTGCAGCCAGGCTAGGCCTGGCTGAAGCCACCCTAAAATCTCAACAAAAAAAAACTTTCCTATGGCCCAATTATACTACTGTTCAAAGGCCCAGGGTGCAGGTGGAGTTTACTGTTTAGTGTGTTTAGTTTAGTCTTTCCTATTAATTCTATGGACTCACGTAAGGCCCAGTTATGGTCTAATAATAAATCTCTCACACAAGTGACGTCTGTGTAAGTTTCGAAGTTTTACAGCGGGACAAAAAAAGACAGACGGACGGAAGCAAGAAACCTACTGACCTAGGTAAGTATTTTTTTTTATGGGTATAAACCTAAGTAAGTACTGTATATGCTACACAAATATTTGGACTTTGAATTTTGATTGATTTTTCTTAATTAGGATATTGCCTCTAGGGTTTGTAATTTTTTTATAATTCAATTGATTAATAGACAGGTTAATCTCTCACCGACGATGGCAATGCTAATAAAAAGTGCGTTGCAGAGCTGCTACCCAGACCAGTTATATGAGAAAGTATTTGGAGAGGTATTAATTTTACACTTCGCATTTTTTTTATAGCCCCCCTAATTTGAAATCCTAGATCCGCCACTGCAATGAGGCAGCGTATTTATGACTTGTCTTCCACAGAGAATCACAGTGCAATAGACCGACATGGAGACCAGACCGACCACCTATCACTGCAGTGGTGGCTTTGAGGCATAGCCACATAACCCCTTATCTCTAATTCGTAAGTAGAGCACTCATTTCTCTATATTTCTAGCAGTAGTAGTACCATAGTAACCTTTCTTATGGGCCTGCAACCAGAGAGTTTGGATACCCTTTAAAGTTTAAAATGTAATTGTTCTGTTTCTTTACGGAGTTGATTTTTAGTCGTTTAGATACTAGAAGCAGCATCACTTACCAAAAGCAAGAAGTAAACATATCAAAAAACCCAGAATCGTCAAGGTTTTAAGGCTCCCTTAAGATGGTCACGGTTTGCAACGCTTATATACGTTGCAAAATCTGTTAGTCACAGTCATATTTGACACACTTATAGTTGTTGCAATATTTTTTTTGCACGGATCAGCGTTGCGAAAGCCGTGACAAAAAATTGTCCAAACCTTAGACTTTCCTTAAAACCTTGATTGTGGGTTTTTTTTTCTTCTTGCTTTTCCTTTGTCTAAATCATGAAATCTCTTGGAAAAAAACCTGAAAATCGTCAAGGTCGATGATCAATGACGATTTTTCTATAGTCAAGATCAGTCGTTGTAACAACCAAAAAATCGCACGAGAGATCCTAAGGTTGCTAACACACTAAGTTCCTAAGTTGCACCGAAAGATGTATCATGAGTTGATATACGATAGTGAGACAAAATCAGATGGCAAGAAAGTAAAACACAAGGGATTTTTACGAGGTTCGTCACATAAATGTGCTTTACATCCTCGGCTCCTAGATTGGAGATTTTCACTATGTTGATCAGAGTGTTACAGAGATTGATATGGGGCAAAACAATAAGACAGTATGAACAAAACTGTGTGGACTTCTCTATTTTTCCTTAGGACTTTCACATATTGGTTGCCCCTGCTCCAATGGATGGAGTTTCCTATTTATAAGCCCCTAGAGGGTCCCACCAAAGAGATATATGTGTACCCTCGGTTTGTGGGCCACTACCTGTACCCCCGGTCTTTTCCTTAGTGGTAGAATATTCATCTTGTCCCCCGTTGATGACGTATTGGTGCATGACTGCCACGTGTCCCCTTAGTCTTGTTTAGGTCACGTGCTGCCCTATACTTCCCTTTTCATGTCCGCTGGTACCATCGGGTCGTTAGCCTTGCATGATTGACATGTGTCTCCCTAGCACAACCTAGGGCATGAACTGTCTTCCACCATCTCTGCTTTACCCGCTCGAGGCATCGGGTAGTCGATCTTGCATGGTTGACACGTGCCCCTCTCTGGTCTAGGATAGGGTATGAGTTGTCTTCCACTATCTCTACTTTACCCGCTCGAGGCATCGGGCATTTGCTGTAACCAAGGCTCCCCGCTCCACGTGTCTTTG
>JAJJMA010337714.1:0-16457 GCA_023529015.1 Papaver nudicaule
TACTCCACCTCCTATGACTTCCTCCCAATCTCCCTATATACCTCAAGCTAACTTTGAATCTCCTTCCTCCCAATTTCCTTATGTTCCTCAAACTTCCACCCCTACTCATATTCCTACGGGAATTTCAATAGGAGAAGAACCCAATTTCGACCATCATTTTTTGTACCAAGATAATGATGTTACTATAGCAACAACTTCAACCGAAAAACGCAAGCGTCAAGATGGAGATACCAAAAGACGTCGCTCAACTAGATGCAAGACTCCAACAACACCGGAGACACCAGGATCTCAAGATTCAACAATGAGTGATGCGAGTTCTAAGCTAATTGAAATGATGGAGAAAAAAGTCTTGCTTAAGAAGGAGAGTGATGAACGACAAGCAACACTATTTGAAAGATATTTGGAAACGCAAAGAGAATTGGCACGTCAAAAACAAGAGGCGGAAGATAGGGCAATCATTGATAAGGATGTACGTAATTGTTCGCCAACAACTAAAGCGTGGTATCGTCTCAAACGTCAGGAAATTATGAGAAGGACTTTGGCAAATACGAATTTGAATGAATCTCAATCTCAGGATGGATCTCAAGATAATGAATTTGCAATGTAGTTTGTTTCGTTTTTAGGACTTTAAATTGTATTGTAGTCAATTTTCATGTATTGTAGTTGTTTTCCTAAATCAATGAAAATTATGTTGAGTTATTTAAACAATTCAGAGTCGTTTTATGAAAATTCAAATTGAAAGATACAAACAAAGCATATATATATGTTGAGAACATACTCTTTTAGATTGAACAAAATTCAAATTCTCAAAACTTGTTCACTCAAAACCATTGCAGATTGAATTCTCCTGTCTAGAAACCTATTCTTTACGGAAATCGGATTTCCGCCGGTCAAAAGTCAAGCTTTGACTGTGCGGAAATCCGATTTCCGCAGATTTTTTTTTTACGGAAATCGGATTTCCGCACAGAAAAGCTGCGGAAATCCAATTTCCGTCTCGAAATAGCTAAGACCACCGTGGTTGCCATTTTTTCCCCATTTCTGCCTTCCCCTTTCTCTATTTAATAGAGAAGGCTTAGGCCACCAGTGCTTGCTCTGAGGAGAAAAGAAGAGAAGAGAAGAGAAGAGAAAAGGTGGGTCCTTGAGATTTCTCTTTATTTTGATGAAAGCCAAAGTGATGTATTATGGAGAGGAAACAATTTTGATGCAGCAGTGTTACATCATCTAAACGTAGGAGCGCCTTTACCAGATAAGTAAATTCAATGGTGGTGGTGGTTTTTGATGATAATATATTTTTTATCATACACTTGAAAACTTCACTGACCACCGTTACCGTAGTTGGTTTTGGTACCCTTGAATATTTCTATTTTAATGAATTTTCATGTTGACTAATAAAAAAATTAGTATTAATTAGACTGTTAATTTTCTTAGCAATAACTACCAAAAATAATCAGATTATAATTCATAATCCATGCAATTTATTCTTTTTTTTTTGATATTACAAAGAGTTGAACTCCTGCCTTCCCCCTAATGGGAAAAGATAGGTTACCACTGTACTAATCAGTGGAATTTATGTAATTTATTCATTTATATGAGATTCGCAAAGTTAATTGATACCAAACAGCACCAACTAGTTTTGTTTGTAATTGCTACATTTTTCGGCGCATTCAGAATTCATACATTTTTCTACTTCATTTCCACGGAGACTTTTCAAGTTTCTTCCCTTGATGCAGGTTGAGGCTGCACAACCCAGCTTACAATAACCATGAGCAGAAGATAAATTCTTACCACCACATTTTATAAAACACATAGGCGGACATATCAGCCGTGCAAACTCCTTGCTTTTTGTAACAGCACATCTTAGAATACACATATCATAACATCCCAATGCTGAACTTAAATCTACGCACATTCCGAACATTAGCATCACCATCAGGAAAGCTATTTTCATATGTTTCCCCTCCATTTACTCTTACTGCTTAATCTAGTTTTAATTGGGCTTTTGTTTCTCACTTTGTTGCTCTCAAAATTTTTGATGTATAGAATTCTCCTTGGAAGACCAATTTATAGTCTTGTACAATTGATGCCCTGCCCATGCATTAAATTTGGGTATCTCAAAGGGTGATTTGATGAGGATATATTTTTTTTACTAGGGAGATGATAATAAGGTAATAAATTTTGTCCTGGTCGTCAGATTTCTTACCATATCTTAAGTCTTAACACCCTGCGATCGTATTAGCATTAACTATTGATATCTTTTTCCTGATTTGTAACTTTGAATGTTTAGTATGGCTTCAGGCCAGTTCCTATGGGACACCAAGAACTCAAATTATGAGTGTTTTGGCTGGCTATGGACCTAGCAAAATAGCTCAAACGACGTTGCAAAGTTGCAAATTTACAACGTGAGACATAAAAAGGATTGTCTATAGAAATAGTATCGTTTCCAGATAGAAAAATTGTCGACGATGGTTTTTTCATCGACCAAGATAAAATTTCCATCGATGACAATTTATCTCTCCTAATTTTTAGTTTAAATAATCTTTTTAAATGTTTTTCATTAAAATCGGGTCATACAAATCATAAATCAATGTATAAAAAACCCACCATACACCTTTATCTAGTTTTTTAAAATATTTATTTATTATTTGGATCCATAAAATAACTTAAAATATTCAATTTATATCAAATTTCCTAGTTTTTCCAATGCCTCATTTTTGGTTTGGTAGGCCAAAAGGATTGAAAATCCTTTGATTTGCTTGGCTCAATTGGAACCGACCTCAGTTAGGGCATGTTTTGTTTTTTTTATCTATGTAGAGGCTAACCTATACCTACTTCTATGTAGTGGTGGACCCTACTTTTAAAGATGTTTGTTTGTTTCCTCTATCTCTACTAAGATACAGGCTAATGTCTACAAAAATAGAGGAAGTGAGATAACATCAGGTTGGTGCTATCTTTGTTCCCAACGTTTCCCAACGTCTATCTAATATACAAAATGTCATTTTTACCCTCAACCTAATCTCAAATTTGAATTTATCCCTATGAAATTTATTTTCCTTCACTGCCTCCTCCTCCTTTCGTCGTCGTCACCACCTTATCCTACTCCAATGGTGGCTAGCACTGATAGAGTAATAAAATTACTTGATTAATTTTACATTGTTCTAGTTTCAGACCCATCACTCCTCTTTTACACAAAGCGAACAAAAGCCATTAATAAGATCTGTGCTTTCTTAATGGAAATACTTTGGATAATTCGAAAATCAAGGATTACTATGCAGTATGTTATGTTTAATCATGGATTTGTTAGTGACAAGGTAAATCAACAATCATTAGTTTTGTTGGTGACATAAGAATATATTGAATTTAATGGGGATAAAATAGGAAATACAGGTAATAAAATTACATTTCAAATGACCACTGCCACTGGAAATTGAAAAAACAAACGCCATTTTCAGAGGCACCAAGTAGTGTCTCTTTAAATGAAATTAGGATAGACCTCTATCTAACGACCACTACACGACATAATAACCCACTTAATTTTTCTTTTTGTGCACAACAGACCAGAGGGTAGTCAAGGACTCGCGAAAATGCTACAGGGCCCCCGGATCCGTCCACCAGGCTCTCCCCCGCCTGCGTGGCGCAACCCCATTGGCCGGTGGAGCAGCAGGGGGCCCCGCCCAGGATTTCATCACCCAATCAAAAAATGCCACGCCTGGGGGAGAGCCTGTTGGTGGACGGATCCGGTGGGCACTTAGCATTTTCGAAGGACTCGAGGGATGTTAGTTGAGTTAGCTAGTCCCATTCAGCCAGTTAGTTGAGTCAATTGTCTTTATTCTGTTTGGTGTAACAGGAGTGTATGTTTACCTCCTCTATCTTTATGTTTTTACTGTTTTGCTTTTCCGCACTTGTCTTGCATTCTCTCCTTAGTATAGAGATGATTTGCTTTGGTTGTGTCAATTGGTTTTTATCCATGGGGAAAATCTTAACGTGTCACCCCCATTTTTAAGTTGCATAATTGTTGATAGAGCACCTTTGATATTGACATTGACATCAAACGATCTTTAATTGCTTGATAGCTCTTTTAAGGATTCATTAAACCACTTGTTGTTGGAGAAAATGGGGTTTTAATTTTTTTTATTTAGTCTTGGTGTGAATTGATAGTGTGACCTAGCTAAGGGTCATCAAGATATTTGCTCATTTTCTTGAGTGAATGAAATGTGATTATCTTTAGTCTCATATGGGTTAACTAGAGATGAATGTCACCATGCATATGATTAAGTACCTTTCCTACTCTTATGGGTGGGGGCGGAAAAGACAATGCTATCCCTTGTGCCTAAAGCACATTTGTGCGAGTCAACCAAGTACCTTAACTGCCTTAAATATTTTTACTGTTTTACAAAATATTTTTACCGAAATTTATTTATTGGAGAATATCTTCAAATGGTGGAGATAAGTCTTATTTTTCTTTGACACTTAATTTTTCTCTCCTTGTTTTAAAAGTAGTAGAAAATTGTTTTGCAAGTAAACCTTAGGCGTAAACCCTAATAGCATTTCCTATAAATACAAGACGTTTTCCTCTTCTCTAATAATCCCAAACGCAGCTATTGTCTTGTCGTCTTTTCCCTTCTTCTTGCTTTGTTTGTGCACATTGTTTGTTTATTTCCTTCCTCCCTTTGTAGCTAAGTTCATGATTGGGTGTTGATTGTTGTGCTAGAATTCACACATCGGGAAGTTCTATCCTGGACACATCCTCGTTGTAGGGGTATAACATCACTCTCCTTGAATGTACCCGCGAGCTATTGTGTTAAGGGCAATTTGTTGTACAGGCGGCTCTGTCATCGTAGAAGCGCTTAGGGTTTGTTTGAGATTCAGTATTTTCCTTATTATTATTACCGATACATCTAACATCTTCTTTAATTGTAGCGAGATTACAACCCTTGCATGTTAACCGAATGCATAAAAAGAGTAAAAGAAAAATTGATGTTGTAGAAACAACTCTTGGCATAGACACTAAACTAGCTGCAATACATCCCATTATCTTTTCTTGTTGTATTTACACTTACTTTGAGCTCTTTCAACTAAAATCGATTTAACCCCTTTCACACAACTTACTACAAAAATACTTCCACTTGCAATAATGAACTGAATCTGCCAAAGTTCATTGAAAAACCAAGGTTAGTTGCTCCATTCAATTTTTGCATTTATGATTATTCTCTCTTATACCAACTTTTTAGATGGGTTTGGTTACTTTGGTTTTATTTTAGGAACCTATGCACTACTAGTTAACCCATGGGTTCATTGTTCATGTTTGTTCTTATGCTGCTGCCCTTACTCCAGAAGAAGTCTATTCTCTTCTTTAAAGTGTATGTTTCTTTCTCCATCTCTCTACTAACTTATTGCTTAAATTGGTTTGTGTCAGAGTTAACATACATCTTCCAGCTATAACCCACTACCAATCTTCCCACATATGTACACCCGAATTGTTTTATAAACCCTCTTAAATCTCAATTGTAATCCCACACCCAAACTTCACAGTTTCTTGATCAATTCGCAATGTCTTGCTCTTCTTTCTCACTCATTCTGGTTTTCAGTACCATTTTCTGCTTGCAAAGTTTTGCTTCATCTGCATACAGCCCAATACCTAAGGCTCCAGAAAAAGTTGATGTGTCCCTTTACTATGATTCACTAGATCCTAAGAGTCCTAAATTCATCACAACATTTCTCCCACACATGTACGAAGACGGAGTGGATGAGATTGCGGATCTTACTCTCATTCCTTACGGACAGGCAAAAGTGGGGAGAAGAAATGAAGTTGTGTGTAAGGTGGTGTTTCTCAACTTCTTTGTCACTAGTACTTACTGATAAAACATGTGCATCAGAAAGAAAGCTTGAATGGTTGTAAGAAACTCAGTCTCGATGATCTATTCATTAGATGGGCAATGTGCCTTGATTTATACCGGGTTTACAACACAAAACATGGCAAGCAAGATATACAAAAGATACGACTTTACAACAGAAAATATATGCAGTTAAAAACAGATAATACTATGAGATACTATAGTATCTTGTGAGGATAATATCTAACACCCCCCACAGACTCAAGGTGGTCATGAATTCATCTTGAGTCTGGATATCAAGAACTTAAGTCGAGTAGCAGGATGTGACTCTGTAAATAAATCTGCTAACTGAAATTCTGAACTGACATGTGGAAGAGTAATTGTTCCAAGCTTAAAATGGTGCCTTGTAAAGTGACAGTCGATTTCTATATGCTTAGTTCTTTCATGAAACACGTCATTATGTGTAATCTCTGTTGCCGCTTTGTTATCAAAAAATAATGGTGTAGGTGTAGACATTAGAACTCTCATATCACCAAGGAGACACCTAAGCCAGATGATCTCAGAAGTAGTATGAGCAAGAGCTCGATATTTTTCTTCAGCTCTTGAATGAGATACAATAGTATGTTTCTTACTCCTCCAAGATATAAGTGAATCTCCCAAGAATAAACAATACCCTGTAATGGACCGTCGATCAGTGACATCCCATGCCCAATCCGAGTCTGGATATGCTCTAAGAATAAGATCAGAGTTGGATGAAAACTCCAATCCCTGATACAATGTGCCCTTGAGATAACGTAGTATTCGAAGAACATCAGCAAAGTTAGTGGATCGAGGTGCAGACATGAATTGGCTTACAATGAGAACTGAATGACTAATGTCAGGCCTGGTAATAGTTAAGTAGTCCAGACTTCCTACTAAATGTCGATATAATGTTGGATTGGGTAGAAGAGTCCCATCTAAAGGACTGTGTCTTACATTTACCTCAAGTGGAGTGTCTACGACTTTAGCATCAGTGATACCAGACCGCATAATGATTTCAGAAGCATACTTAGCTTGAGATACAAAGTAACCATCCTTTGATTTGCTTACCTCAATACCAAGAAAATAACTTAATGGACCAAGATCCTTCATCTGGAAGCATGAACTCTGATGAGATTTTAGATTTCTTATACCTTCAATATCACTGCCAGTAATAACCATATCGTCTACGTACAAGAGAAAAATAACAGTTCCTTTGTCGGATTTTCGTGCAAACATTGCTGAATCATAGTAACTTTGTGTAAAACCATATTGAATAATTTCAGTACTGGATTTTTCAAACCAAGCACGAGGTGCTTGTTTAATTCCGTAGAGTCACTGCGAAGTTTACACACCTGATTTGGAGAGTGAGCAAGGCCAAGAGAAGGTCGCATGTATACTTCTTCTTGTAATTCTCCATTCAGAAACACATTTTTGACATCCATTTGATGCAGTTCCAATTGTCGAACAGCAGCAACATCAATAAGGGTACGAACAGTTACCATGCGAGCAACATGAGCAAAAGTTTCCTCATAGTCTATTCCATATTCTTGTGTGTTTCCCTGAGCAACAACAAGAGACTTGCGTCGGTCTAGACTTCCATTTGACTTAGATTTGGCCTTGAATACCCATCCGTTCCCTACAACAGTTTTTCCAGGCGGGAAATCTACCATTTCCCATGTTCCAGCTGCTTCATGAGCATCTAATTCATCCGCCATTGAATCTTTCCATTCAGGTATTGCTGCAGCTTCTCTATAACTTCTTTGTTCATACAGAGACATAATAGAAGAAAAAGAGCAATGATAATCAGAATATTTAGATGGAGGTCTTCGATTTCGAGGTGGCAAAGTATTTACCTGAATCTCTTTTCAAGACTACATTGTCAGGTTGTGTACGAGTAGAAAATCTGCATTGGTACTCAAAGTGCCAAATCCATCAGATCTACTCATACATACAGTATTCAGTTGAGATTCAATGGTGCGAAGACCACAAGAACAGCACCGAGGGTACTATGAACAGTAATTAAAGACCAAACTTATAAGAGTAAAGGCAAAATATAAGAAGACTTTTATGTATTTCGATGTTGTGATTACATGAATATAACCCTAAGGAACCAGAGGAGATAACAAACCTAATCTCTCTCTTGCTACTTAGGCTCAACCCAAAAAGAATCCAACCCCTACAATGTTTTCCAAGCTCGCCTTATATAGGCCGAGATTGGGTGGTTTACAGCTAATAAAGACAAAAGACTCAATCATGGTGGTGTCAGTCCTTGTCGAGTAAGGCGGTTTATTCGCTGTCGCTCTGAGGTTGAGTCTAGGGCTTCGGTCCTTCGACAGAAGTCTGAATCCTTTTCTTTCGAGTGTTTGCTTCGCTTGTTATGTGACCTCCTTCTTCTTCGGGCTGGTCCGAGATCTCGCTGTTGGTTCTCTCGGTGTGACTAGGCTTCCTGGATGCGAGACACGTGTTCCGAGGGGTTTTACCCCCTACAGTTTGCCTCTTTCCTTATCTGAAGATCGAAGAGGTTCGGAGAAGGAAACTATTTTGGATTTTTCTTCCGTTCAACACGTGTCCGGTATTTTTACTTCTTTGGCCGACACCTGTGGCTTTTAATGATGTTGAGATCCCCACTCCTTCTACCTTTTACCGGCTGCGCCCGTCTCGTGTCCTTATTTAAACTTTGTTTGCCCCTTCTCTTTCCTTCTTCAGTTTCTGCGATTTTCTTAGTGCTTTTCGATCTCCTCTTGTTGGATCTGCTGTCTTTCAGGCTTCCGCAATTTCTTACTTTTTCCCTTGTTTGTTCTTCCTCTGAGTTATTTTCAGATTCCTAAAGTGAATATGCAATCTAGTGGTGAATCTTCTCGAAAGATGGTTAATCCTCAAGAATCTTCTTGGGAAGAAAGAGCCAAGGCTTACGGTTTTGATGCAAGTCTTTTCTCTTGTAGGAGTTTGGGCAAGGTCGATTTATCTCCTGAATTACTTTCTTCTCATCAGTGCAGTAACATAAAACTAATTGTTTCCGATGAGCAGCTTGGTTCCGGTCTCCCGATTCCGTTATATGACCCTGAGACCCCTCTTTTTTATGAAATTTACTCTCGAATCAATCCTCCCTGTGGCGTGATGCAACTGGATGGAAATTCTATCCGAATTATTCGAGAGTGGGTAGCTCGTTCGACTGGTAAATCTTTTTATTATGAAAAGCTTCCAGAGGCACTCAAACGTTCACCAGATTTCTGGTCTGTCGAAAACTTTTTTAAATACTATAAAGCAGAAGAAGGCTTGCCTGCACCGATGGTCCCCTGGGGCATAAGCTTGGTCAGGACTTTTGATGCTTCGCATGTTATTAGCGACGTGTATTCTTCTGGTTCTGCAGCAAATACACTCCTTCGCTCTGACGAGGCGTGGTTTTCTAAGCCTGTTCTTATCGAAGGTCCCGTTCTTTTTGGTTACGAAGATAAAAAGAAAAGATTCGAACGAACGAAGTTCAGAAAGGATCACAAGTTTTCTGTTGTTGAATTTTTCAAAATTCACTTCTCCGAGGAAAAGCGCAAAAGATTTCAGGAAAAGATAATTGTTGCCAAAGAAAAGGTACTTCGTATGACACGTGTGTATATGTAGGTGTGTATCTCCTTACTGTTTTTCTGATGTAATCTTCTTTTCAGAAGCTTGAGCTGGGAAGTCCACAAGTTCGGGAACAGAACGATCTTTCAAGGAAAAGAAAGGAAGCTTCAAAGCCGAGTGACGAAAAGAGTCAAGATAGTCTGGTGAGAAAATACTATATGCCTCGGTTGTTTTCTAGGTATGGATGTCTGCCTCTGTTTTGGAACCTGACTATCGGGGCTATTTTGTAGCAGATGAAAGTGCTTCGAGTTAACGAAGGTTCGATGAAGTTTTCTCTATGCGACCCTAATCGGGAGAGACCTGTTTTCAGTGGTGTAAATAAGAAGCTTGTGCAGACCCTTTCTCTAACTGTTGGTTCGCAGAGGTCTGCTGTAAAGGTTGTTGACAAAGGTGCAGTTGTTTCCATCGTGCCTCTGGGAAGAGTCGATGGTGGTGGTACCGAAGATGCGAAGGTTGAGCCTCTGAAGAAGCAAAAGGTGATGCCTGAAAGTGAGCTAGCTCCTCGGGATGTTGCCGTGACATTACATTCCCAGATTACTATGCCATCACAAGGGCCTGTTGCTCCTGTATTTGCTGATCAGTATGTTTCTAATGACTGTTTTGTGGATTCTTCGCTGAGTCAACCTTCTGGTCCTGCCCCTGCCTCGGGTTCAGCTCCCGTTGGCTTTGTACGAAGGCCTTATTCGGTAGAAGAGGCACATAAACTTCTTGAGCGAAGCTCTATTCCTGGTCCTTATGACGAAGATCTTTCCGAACATTTGAGAGCGCATGCTAAGGATCCTTTGAAGCATCCGTTGGATCCTTCCTTGGTTAGGTTTCTTGCACAAGCGTTTTCTGGCAAGTGGGATAGAGATGTTCTTGCCGCCTCTCCTTCGCAGCATCAGGCTTTTGTTGAAGCAGTGAGTGTGCATTCTTGTTTTAATTTGTTTCCATGTATCGGATGTTTTGTGATGATTTTTTATTTTTTTGGTACTATCGTCTGTAGCAAAAGCATCATGGGATGGTGGATTTGAATGAAGTACAACGTCGTGAGATTATCCGTCTTGATGCGGTTATTCAAGGTTTGGAAAAGGAAAAAGGTGATCTCTTGAAACAGCTTGAAACCTCTGCTCGGAAACAAGATGACTATGCGCAAGAGTTGGAGGCCGAGAAGAAGCAAGTTTCGAAACTTAACTCCGAAGTAGTTTTTAAAGAAAACGATCTCTGTCTTTCGCAAAGTGCTTGCAAGGAAAAAGACTGCCAGCTCGCGTCTCGCGACAAGGAAATTCTGGAGCTCCAAAGGCATATCGATGGGGAAGAGGATCGAACTACTTTGTTTAGTCGTCAGCATATGAGAGGTGTGTTTAGGGATTTTGGCATACAGCCTCCCTATTATGATGAAGGTGCGAATGATGTTGATGTCTTCCTGGAGTCCGATAAAGGACTTATTCCTTGCGCATACGCGAAGCAGGTAGTAGCGCAACTGAAGGTTGCAATGGAAAATGGTGAGCTTGATCTTGCAGAGGAGGAGGGCGAAGGTAACGAAGGTGATGTTGACAACGAGAAGCATGGCTATGATCTGCCAGAGGGAAATCCCAGTACGAACATGGGTGAAAAGATCGGAGGAAGTGAGGATGTTAAGGTTCCTATCCAATCTGCTGGTGTTTCAGAGACCGATGGCTCCCTGATCAACGACCAAGATGTTTCGCTTCCGGCTGGAAAAAATGCCGCCACCAAGGAAAATGTTGAGAGTGTTTGAGTGGAAGATACCCTGCTTGGATTTCCTTTATTTTTCTTGTGTTTTGAATATGACTCAGTGTAGCATGTTGGTTTTGGTTTTTTTTTTTTTTTGAAGTGCATGTTTGTTTTGCTGCTGCCTTTCTTTTCTGGCTATTATGGTTACTTGAGGTGCAACTTCGGGGCTTACTTCGATGTAGGAGATAGTGAACCAAGCTAGTGGGGGCGTACGGATCACCCCTTCCAAAGGCTTTAAGTTACTCGCACTGGTTTTAAGCAAAACACTGGCTATTGATGTCGTAAACACCAGCTATGCTCTTAATACATTAGGTAGGTACCGAAGATATCTGCTTATCTTCCTAGAGGGCATGGTAGTGCCCTGATAACCTTTAGCCTAAGTAAAATGTAAGAGCATAAACATGGATGCCCCGTTTCTCAATAATAAAGTAACACAATGGGGGAGTGTCGGTCAAGGCTGGTGCTTAGACATGGCACTTTTCTCCTATCGCGGCCTAAAGTTCGACCCGTCCGAATCTTTCACTGTCCCCCCCCCCCCCCTGAGGCACAATTTTTTGGAGGGGTCCCTCGGCTGCGTACTTCGTTCCTTACTTTCGGAACGAGGCAGCTGCCTCGGGGTTCCATCTTCCTCTATAGGTAGATGTTAATCCCATTTATCGTCCCCTTGGCGCCCGAGAACGTGAAGTCCTCATGGCCATTTGGTAGCGGGTACGATTGTATCATCGGCTTATGTAGCCTTGATTCAAGGTATCCGCCGCTTAACGGGGTGTCTTGTGGGTAGAGGACCGTGCCATATAAGTCGTAGGGCCCTTACGATTTATATGAGCATCAGCTTTGTGCCTGCTATGCGAGGTCTTTTTCGTTGGCGTTTTTGCCTCGGCGTTACAGCCTTTTTGTTTGTTGGTGTTTTTGCCTCGGCGTTACAGCCTTTTTGTTTGTTGGCATTTTTGCCTCGGCGTTACAGCCTTTGACCATCACTTTTGGAGTTTGGCTCGACGCTTTTGTCGTAAAATTTTCTTTATTTCGAGGATACATGGTACACTAGTTTATGTATAATACTTCCTTATATATTTTGCGTTCCACGCGTTGCCGAGTCTGAGGCCGTCTGTTTCGTCAATTAGCTTATACGCACCTTTTCCCGCCTTCTGCTTGATTGTGTATGGACATTCCCAAACTGGCTCTAGTTTTCCCGCGTTTCCTTTTTGATAAGGCGGTATTTCTCGTAATACAAGTTCGCCAGGTTGAAATTCTCGTTCAATTACTTTTTTATTGTACCCTCGGGCAGCTCCTTTCTGATAATTAATGATGTGTTGTCGAGCTTCCTCCCTTTCTTCTTCGAGGTCATCCAATTTTGCGTATATTAAATCTGCCGACAAGTTCTGTTCCCATGCTTTGTAATTATCTGTTGGTATCATTATCTCTATAGGAAGTACTGCCTCGGTCCCATATGTTAGGTGAAAAGGAGTCATTCCCGTTGCTCGTCTTTGTGAGGTTCGGAATGCCCATAGTACGTTATGCAGATGCTCGCACCACTGCTTTTTGTGCGGCAATACTTGCTTTTTTAAGTTGTCTCCTATGGTTTTGTTTGTTGCCTCGGCCTGCCCGTTACTTTGAGGATAAATTGGCGTCGAGGTACCGAGCCTTACGTTGTATTGATTTAGAAGTTCCTTAACTTCGGCACTGAGGAATTCTTGGGCATTGTCCGAAACAATCTCTGCGGGTACTCCAAATCGACAGAATATGTTCTCCCAGAAGAAGGTAAATACTTCTTTACCCGTGTGGTTTCGCAGTGCTTTGGCTTCGATCCATTTGGAGAAGTAGTCGGTGGCGACTATGATGTACCTTCGTTGTCCCGTTCCTGGAATGAATGGGCCGACGATGTCTACCCCCCATTTGGCAAAGGGCCATGGGCTTAGTACTGAATTTAAGTTCGTTGCTGGCGCGTGGATTCGCTTAGCAAATCTTTGGCATGGATCACATTTTGAGAGATGTTCTTGGCATCGGCACGCATATATGGCCAATAGTACCCTTGGGCCTTTGTTCGCTGTGCCAGTGCTCTTGCACCACTGTGGGTACCCGCTTCACCACTGTGCAGTTCGTTCATTAGTGCGATTCCGTCTACTCGGTGCACACACCTTAACAGTGGCCCCAAGAATGACTGTCGGTGTAAGACTCCGTCTATGAGCCGGTAGTTAGCAGATCTACTAGTCACTTTGTGTGCTTCTAGCGGATTGCTGGGTAATTCTCTGTTTTCCAAGTACTTCCTTATGGGGGTTCTCCAGTCGTCGTGTTCTTCTTGGATGGCCATCACTAGCTCTCCTTCTTCGGCCGTTATTGATGATTGCTTTATCCTCCCGATTTCAATGGAGATTATGTTGTTGTCGGTTACTTTGGAGGCAATGAAAGCCAAAGCATCTGCATGTCTGTTGTCTTTTCTACAGATGTGTCGTATTTTGAGATGCGGAATTTTCGACATAAGCCTTCTTGCTAACTTCTTATACTTAGATAATAAATCATTATATTGGTAGCTCCCATCTAATTGTCGCACGACCAATTGCGAGTCCGTTGTTATTCTGGCTTCCTGGATTTCCATGCTAATCATACGTTTTAAAGTATGAATCATTGCTTCATATTCTGTTTCATTGTTGGTTGCTTCGAACTCCAACAGAAGTGCAAAGACGGTGCGCTCTCCTTCGGGTGATGTGAAGACTATGCCTATCCCCCGGCCATCGCTGTTTACTGATCCGTCAATGAAAATTTCCCATCTCCGAGGATGGCATTGTTCCAGCAGGTCTTCGGGCCCGTCGTCATCTTCGATTCCCAAAATTGGTTCGTCTTCGTAATCTTCTTCTATTGGAAATTCAGCCAGGAAGTCTGCGATGATCTGTGATTTTAGTGCCGTTCTGATTTCATACTGCACGTCGTATTGTCTGATTTGAGCGTTCCATCTTGCAATTCTTCCTGCTGCTTGGAGATTTTTTAGAATGGACTCGATTGGTGTTTTCGTTAGCACGATTATTTTATGGGCCTGGAAGTAGGTCCGAAGTTTTTGCGTTGCGACTACTAGCGCGAGGATTAGCTGTTCCAACTTGGTGTAATTCTTTTCAGCTGGAAAAAGGGTCCTACTGATGTAGTATACTGGTCTCTCTTCTTCTTTTGTTGTTACTAGCACTGCACTAATGGCGTCTTTGTTCGCGGCTATGTATAATTTCAAGTTCTCGTCTTTCTCTGGGCGCTGCAGGGCTGGCAAGCTTGCTAGGTAAGTTTTGATCCCCTGAAAAGCGGCCTCCCTTTCGTCTGTCCACACGAATTGCTCTCCCTTTTTCAGAATGCTGAAAAAGTCTTTACATCGATCCGAGGATTGTGCGATAAATCTGCTAAGAGCAGTCAATCTCCCATTTAAAGCTTGCACTTCTTTTATGGTTGTTGGTGATGGCATTTCTCGGATTGCTTGCACCTTTAGCGGGTCTGCTTCGATGCCAGTTTTTGTAACTATGTATCCCAAAATTTTTCCTGAGGTCACTCCGAAGATGCACTTTGCTGGGTTGATCTTCATGTTAATCTGTCGCATCTTTTCCAGTATTTCTCGAAGGTCTTTCACATGGGTGTCAGCTTTTTTGCTTTTGACAAGCATCCACGTAGGCTTCGACGGTCTTTTTTAGCCAAGGTCGAAAGATATTCTCCATAGCCTTTTGATAAGTAGCGCCGGCGTTCTTTAATCCGAATGGCATTCTGGTGTAACAATATAGCCCATTGGATGTTAAGAACGCCGTGTGTTTCTGATCTTCTTCCGCCAAAGGAATCTGGTTGTAACCAGAATAGCCGTCCATGAAGCTTAGTAACTCGTGTCCGGCAGTTGCGTCCACCATTTGGTCTATGCTAGGCAGGGGGTGGGGATCCTTGGGGCACGCCTTGTTTAAGTTGCTGAAGTCGATGCATATGCGTACTCCTTTGTTTTTCTTTGGTACAATGACCATGTTGGATATCCAATCTGCGTATTGTATCTTTTTGATTATTCATGTTTCGATCATCTTGTTTAACTCTGACTCGACTGCCGTCTGGTATACGTCTGCTAACTTTCGAGGTCTCTGCTTGAATGGTCGCACCGAAGGATTTATATCTAAATGGTGACAAGCCAAGCTGGGATCGATTCCTGGCATCTCGCTCATCTTCCAAGCGAAGACATCAGCATATTCTTTCAGCAAATCTTCCAACTCGTCTCGCTGTCCCTTTACCATTAGTGTTCCGATTTTTACAATCTTCGGATCTTCATTGGTTCCGATATTTACATCCTCGGTAGGTTCTGTTGGGGTGAAATTCGGAGTGTCGTCGTTCATGGCACTGGGATCCTTTGGTGCTTCCTTTGTGATTATATTGCTTCCTTGAATTACTTGGTTAATTTCTTCGCGAATCATTTTTTCCTTTTGCTGCCTGTGTCTTTCTCTTCGGTTCCGCCGTGCATTTTTTCTCAGATCAATGTCTTTTTCGTGACATGCTTTGGACTCCGAACCCTCGCCTTTGATCTCACCAATGCCTTCGGGAGTTGGAAATCAGAGTTTCTGATGTAATGTAGAGGGCACCCCTAAGACCCCATGCAACCATGGTCGTCCCAAGATTGCGCTGTATGGTGATTCTATGTCCAGGACACAGAATGTTGTTTTTAGCTCCATCGAGGCCACGTACACCGGTAGTGAGATGTCTCCCTTTGGTTTTGATGCTCTTCCATTGAATCCGTAGATGGTGTAATCCGAAGGCATTAGCGGAGTGTGCGAGAAATACTCCATGTAGGCCATTCTGAATAATACGTCTACCGAACTTCCTGGATCTACCAGGATTCTTGGTACTGATACTTTATTTATGTTTACTGTTATCACTAAAGGACTAGTACTTGGGCCATCTTCTGGAAGGTCTGCTGCTGAATAAGTTATTGGTTTTAGTTGCCATGGCTCGAATTTTCTTGCTTCGGCGACAATCATAATTTCTTTCCCATCTTTGTCTCTTTTGTGAATTCTTCCCCCAAAACTGCTGCTTCTTGAGCTGACGCTTTCCCTTGTATGAATCATTGAATTGCATTGAGCGAACTGCATCGGTACTTTGTTTTACGATTTTACTTTGATAACTTGCCCCGAAGGTTCTACTTGCTGCCTCGGCGACTGGTCTGATTTTGAAGTCATTTTTGGTGACCTGTCAAGAAACAAAAAAAAAACCGTGAGGTCCAAGGCGGCTTAGCGCAGTGTACTTTGTCGGTCAAGT
>JAJJMA010337715.1:0-11704 GCA_023529015.1 Papaver nudicaule
ACTTAGATCTGCATAATATTTTGTGATTACAAAGAGAGTGAAGGCGGTGGTTTTGCGGAGGATTAGAGAGAGAGAGAGGGAGGCAGCAGAGGAGAGAAGGTCCGAAGGATTGGAGACAAGATAAGGTTATCTTACCAATTTTAAGAAATAAGGCTGGTGTTAAACTTTCATTGTATTTAAGATTATCGTGTATTTGATGTAACAGTCGTTACTACTTTACATGTGGAATACAGAGAAAACTTGGTTTAGTTGGCTATAATCCTGGCCGTTTATCTGTGTACCACGTAGACAGCCAAACACCTCCCAAAATGGCAGTTTACACTACATCAATTATTTTTTTCTTAAACCAATTAAAAATTATTATTTTTTAATTGCGAAATATATTTTTTAGGAGATTAATCAATGTTAATATTGTTTTATATTTTTACAAAATATAAAAAAAAAAATTAAATGTTTTTTTCTCATCTCAGTATGATTAATTTCCTTCATTAAAAAATTACAAAAAATTAAAATTAGGCTTGTATAATCTTTTCTGAATCACCGATAGCAAACCGATTTTTTTGCAAAGTAGATTTCATTTTTGTATATGTTTCAAGAACTGGCCTATCGACCAATGTAAATACTCCATGTACATAAGTTTTGCCTTTCAATATATTTGTTTTATTTTCTAGAAAAAAATAAATCGCGGTATGGTTTTCAAATGAATTTGGAAAAATCGTAAGGTGTAATTTCAGCAAATTCTGATTACAAAGTAGAACTCAAACTTATTGAATATGTTTTTGGGTAAAGGACCAATCTTAAAGTCACGAAAAATTCTCGTGAGATCTTTGACGCGCTCGACAAAGATATTCCAAGGTAAATCTTGTAAGTAGTTCACCGAGGAATCTGAATTCGGTTAGAACATCAAATTTTGTTTACAAATATGCCTCAAACTTATTGAATTTGATTTTGGGTAAAGAACCCTTGAAAAATCCTCGTGAGGTCATCGACGCACTAGCCGAAGATGTTCTGAGGTAAACCTTAATAATAGTTCACCGAGGAATTTGAATTCGATTAAAACGTCAAATCATGCTTGCAAAATAGGACTCAAACTTCAGTTGAATATATATTTTTGGGTAAAGAACCAATTTTATAGTCAAAGTGTGATGAAGTGATTGGTTAGAGTTTGTCATATGGATATATGTTGGCATACTCTAGAAGTGGCGTTCAATAACTTAATTTTGAGATTTCGACTCATTTCCACTGCTTATAAAGAACTTAATCTGTCACCCTACTCTTCTAGAGGAACAATATCTCATTCGATAGTTGTTGTCTAGACACATGTACAAACTATTATTCGTATAATCAAAACTGAATTAAGCTTCACACCTTTTCAGCGTGGATGAAGCGTTTGACGGAAAACTACATAATTTCAATGCGATTCACATTACAAATCATATTTTTTTTATTAGCTACCTTTTAATACTACTAACTTTTTCTTTTAGATTGTGAAATAAACTAGAACTTCCTTTTAAATGGTTAAAAAAGCTAAATTTCAATTGACAACATTCACTAAACGTTGTGAAAGAGAACAGACAACAACGTTTTTTTAAAAAACGTTGTCAAATATAACTGTTGTCGGAAGGCTATAGCATTCGACAACGTTTTTTGGGAGAAAACGTTGTCAAAGGCCCTCTTCTCTGCAACGTTCCGTAAAACGTTGTCATATATCCGTTGTCAATGCCTGTTTTTCTTGTAGTGTAGATCTGCCCTACCAGTAGGGTTAAATTATGACCGTTGATTTGTTTTCTCTATTTAATTTACTGGCCCACGCGTTTTCTACTGCCTGAGTGGGACCAGAATCTTTTACCACGCGTACATTTGTTTAGACGATCACTCTTTAGACAAACTATAGTTAACACGAGCTCAATTTAATCATCAAATAGGAGTATTATACACGCCAATAAATTAATTCACCTCAACGTCATTCCAAATAGACTCTCAAAAATGAAAATACATTGAAGACTATGCCATAGCCTAACTGCATTTTTTAAATATCTTCCAGCTAGCTATATAACCAATATTTGGCTGTAATGGAGCAATTGGTTCGATAGAGGCAGAACACATGGCATGGCTTGAATCAAGCATTTTACTGCTAAAATAAATCTATTTCGGCTCATCAATTTTTTGCATTTATATAAGTTTCATTTACCCGGTCGGGAAAAAGTCTTGCACAGTTGCTCCTTTTTACCTTCTTCTTTTGCAGTACTTCATGTAGCATTCGATCAATGCATTTGCATTTTTTAGATAACTAGCTATATGGCGATAGATATTGAAAAAGCTCAATTGCATATAGTTATTTGGCTCCAATTTTGCTTAGTAAATCCATATAATTTCAACTTTCCACATGCTTTTGATAGGTATTGTGCCGTGAATGTTCTAGAGGATTCTAGAATATATGGTCGGTGCAATACTTGGTGTGTTTCCTAAGTTAGGTGTTTCCTAGTATAGGACTTCTAAGATTAGGAAATCCTGGGTACTTGGGGAACAAGGTTATGTAGCCTATAAAAGGACCCTTGGGGTCAGAGGTATAGGCATCATCTTCTTCAAGAGAACCGTCTTGTTTGTGAGAGAAGAAGAGGGTTGCTAGGGTTCTTATTGTGAGATGAGTGACTGTTCTTGTGAGGTAAACACTTTGTAAGGATTTGTTCAAGGAATAGTGAAATCTTTTGTTTGTCGAATCGTTTGCTTGCTTGTTTCCTTTGGTTCTTGTGTTCTCTATATCGTTAGAACATCTTACTCGAAACGACGTGGGTGTAGTGTGGTTTCTATTCCATAGGAAACGCTATAAAGATTCAACAATTGGTGCGGTGAGCGTGGATAGTCGAGAAGGAGTTGCTACGATGGAAAAATGTGGTGAATTAAAATCATATCGTATGGAGAAGTTCGATGGGATCTCTGATTTCAGTCTATGGCAGATGAGTATGAAAGACTATCTTGTTGTGTTGGATTTAGATGATGCCCTAAAAGGTCCAAAGATGAAGGAACAGAAAAAGAAAGATTCTGATAAGATAGAAAGTGTTGAAGATATTAGTGATGCATGGAAAAAGATGGATAAAAAGTGTTTGTCGGAAATTCGTCTTCATCTTACAAGGAAGGTACAAGGTCATGCTGCGGTCAAGGATGCTACATCAGCAAAACAGTTATTGCAGTCTCTTGAAAGTTTGTTCATGGCTAAGACTATGACTAATAAGATCTTTATTAAAGGTCTTTTACATGATATGAGGATGGAAGAGAATACTCCGGTAATGGATCATATTTCTGCCTTTGATTCATTGATATCAAAACTTGAAGTTGTTGGTGAGAACATGAATGATCAAGACAAAGCCCTACAATTGATCTGGACACTTCCGGAGTCATATAAAACGTTGTCTCAAAATTTTATGAGTCGATCGTCGTTTACTACATTAGAAGTCTGTAATGCTTTAGTTGCGGAAGAGATGATGCGGAAGAGAGATCGAGTCAGTAATAATGTTGAAGGTGCGTTTGTAGCTGATGGGAAGAGAACTGGTAACAACAGAGGAAAGAAAACAGTGTTCAAAGGTGATTGTTACAAGTGTCGGCAACCAGGGCATTGTGCTAGGGATTGTCCTAGGAAGAATGATGGTTTAGGAAATGATTCGCCTAATTTTCCTAAAGATACTGCAGCTATAGCGATGCTATCAGAAGGTGGTTATCGTGATGAGGTCCTACTGACGCCTGCAAACCTTATAGGTCAGGGAGGATGGGTTTTAGACTGTGGTGCCGCTGTGCATATTTGCAACAATCGTTCATTATACAACAGTTATGAAGATTATAGCGGGTTTGTCTACATGGGGGATGCTCTAGATTGCTGGTTCATGGAGTTGGTGAAGTCCGCCTGGAATTGTTTGATGGCTCAGTTCAAACAATCACAAATGTTAGACATGTGCCGGAGATGAAGTGGAATCTAATTAGTTTACCTACTTTAGAATCGCTTGGAATGAGATACTCTACTAAAAATGGAGTAATGAGTGTATATCATGGCAACAATGTAATCTTGATGGCAAGTCGATGCAGAAGCTTGTATAAGTTACTTGGAAGAGTTGTTTGCGGTGGTGCTAGAAGATCCTTGAGAAATATATTCTCCGGTGGTGCTAAGGCAACAAAGAGGGGGTTAGGCTTAGGTGGTGCTTCTAGACAGAGGTTCAAGACAACTCAACGAAGGGTGCCAATGATTGTGTCCATGTCGGACATGGCTTAGTTATCTACATAGATAATTGAGAGCTCTTAAGAAGAGCGACCCTGTATAAGGGTGAGACAAAAGAAGATTTTAGTACGTCAAAGTGAAGAAGTAAGAAAATGGCAGCTGGTTTTGTTCACGTCACAAAAGGTGGTGATTGATAGGTATTGTGCCGTGAATGTTCTAGAGGATTCTAGAATATATGGTCGGTGCAATACTTGGTGTGTTTCCTAAGTTAGGTGTTTCCTAGTATAGGACTTCTAAGATTAGGAAATCCTGGGTACTTGGGGAACAAGGTTATGTAGCCTATAAAAGGACCCTTGGGGTCAGAGGTATAGACATCATCTTCTTCAAGAGAACCGTCTTGTTTGTGAGAGAAGAAGAGGGTTGCTAGGGTTCTTATTGTGAGAGAGCTTTGAGTGACTGTTTTTGTGAGGTAAACACTTTGTAAGGGTTTGTTCAAGGAATAGTGAAATCTTTTGTTTGTCGAATCGTTTGCTTGCTTGTTTCCTTTGGTTCTTGTGTTCTCTATATCGTTAGAACATCTTACTCGAAACGACGTGGGTGTAGTGTGGTTTCTATTCCATAGGAAACACTATAAAGATTCAACAGCTTTGGCATATGATGTTCCATTTTTCCCTGCTTGCAATAAAGTTCTTTCGTTTTACTATAAGTTCAATTCTTAGAACTTTCATTTTACTACGAGTTCATTTCTTAGCTCAACAAGTAAAAACCAGTTTCCATGGGGTTAGAAGCATTCACAAAACTAGCCTTTCCCTGTTTGCCAGATCCCTGGTTGCAATTTGGATCGCTCCAAACAATATAGAGTCAATTTTGTTTTTCACAATCGAATCTAGAAGATTAATCATTTTTGAAACGTAACAAGCCATAGGTCAATTCATACACCTCGGAAGTAACTGTGCAATCAAACTTTAACAATCCATAATTAACAAGAAGAAGTCCTACATGATGGTTAAGAATTAAAGATGCATTTCACATTCAAACTATATGTCGCATTATTACAAACGAGATTAACAGATACACAAAACGAAGATGCGGAAATAACAACAATTTATAGTTGCTCAAAAGACAGAAATCAAACAGCTTCATTTTTAACATTAATGGTAGTAGATCTTCAGCTGTAGATATTCCCAATTGCATCTTACATGAGGTATTTTCTTGAAATCAAAACAACTTCCTCTGCACAATTGCATCATACATGAGGTATTTTCTTGAACAACTTCCTCTGCACAATTAAATCATACATGAGGTATTTTCTTGAAATCAAAACAACTTCCTACACAGAAAAGGTTTATTCTAGTGTAGAATTACATAAAACTGTAAAAAGTTAGCAGCAAGAGCATGAACTTCTCCATCGATCAGATGTCTTGACATCTCAACACATGCAGGATTATGTGAAACAGATACTTGCACTCGCACTCAAAGAAACCTTAGTCAGCAAAGAAAAATTAAACCTTTGAGAGGAAAACTCGTTGTGAGAAAAGAAAACATTGCGGTTGCTTATGAATTGATAATCACCTGCCATGATTTTGTAGCATTGGTGTAAGTAGGGGGATGGATGGATCTTGTTATCTAGGGTTAAGGTTTTCTTTCTTATTACTCTACAGGGAGGCACTTGAAGGAGGCGAGAACTCTTTCTATCTTATATGTGGCTTAGATAGTTAGGGTTAAATTATAATCGTCGATCTATTTTTCTAACATATGATCTAACGGATGATCTCTTTTATGTGACTGACCATACTTTTTGACCTAGCTTAGATTCTAGTTTGCCGTTCTGGACCAGGTATTATTGCCGTAATGGAGCCATTGGTTCGACAGAGGCAGACCATGAAGGCATGGCTCGTAGAGTGAATCGTTTTTTTCATTTTTATGAATCGTATCGTATATTGAATCGTGAATCGAGATTCATGGTAGATTTATAAATTGTAAATATTCAACAAATATATTATATGTATTTCTTTAAAATTGTCTTCAATGCATCAATAATTAAAAAAGTTACAACAATTTCAATTTATAATTAAATATAACTCTTTTCAGTACCAAAACAAGCAGTCTGGAGGTCTTTTTTTTGAAACCCCTCTCTTTTTTCTTACTTAGACGTGTATCTGACTTTGTCAAAAAAGTCATGAATCGTAGACTAAAGTCAAAAACCACGATTCAGTGGAAGAAAGATTCACAAATGGGATTCGTATCGTTCTAAGGAAAACATGGAGTGAATCGTAGGAGTCGAATCGCAAATCGTAAGATACTAAATACCTTGCTCTTCTTCTCCAGCTTCATTTGAAACATTTACCCCCATAGTTGATAAAGAGCTACATGTATAGTGGTCCTGAACTCTTGAAAATGTATCAAGACCCATGAGCCCATTAGCCTTTTTAATAGCGTCCTCACTTTGCTTGCTCCTCGTACCTCCATCTCCCTCATGTCTCATTACCTCAGCTGCCAAGTCTGCTTCTCGAATAACACTTGAAGTAGGCTGATTGCCGAAAGAAGGAAAACCCAAAGCCCAGTTCTCTTCCATACTGTTTGGGTTAGCCTTGTCCAAATTACTAATTAGATAGCCCAACATTCTTTTTTGTCTGTTGGCCTTAGCCTTAAGAATTCCTTTCACGTTGGCTTACAGACCCTGTTCAAATCAAGGAAGAAGTCGTAAAGTACTATGAGCACCTATACTCAGAAGAAATTGCAGATAGACCAAGTGGGGAAGGACTGGAGTTTATGCAGATTAGTAATGAGGAAAACTGCTGGTTAGAGAGGGATATACAGGAGGAGGAAGTCATTGAGGCAATAAACACTACAGGTGCCGACAAATCCCCCGGACCAGATGGGTACACAAATGAATTCTTTAAAACATGCTGGAGTATCATTAGGGAGGATTTCTTGAAAGTAATTAACGAGTTCAACAAGGGAGTTCGAATGGATTGGCGAATGAAATGTACTTTTATCTCTTTACTTCCAAAGAAAGCAGAAGCTGCGAGGTTAAAAGATTTTAGGCCTGTAAGCCTTGTTGGGGGGTATATAAGATAATTGCAAAGGTTCTTGCAAATAGGCTGAAGACGGTTCTTCCCAAGGTAATCTCTCAAGAGCAAGGGGCATTCCTTCATGAGCGTCAAATTCTGGAGGGCATCTTGATTGCGTCAGAATGTATTGACTCACGCATAAAAGAGAATAAACCAGGGATTATTTGCAAAGTAGATATGGAGAAAGCCTTCGACCATGTGAACTGGAAAATATTGGAGATTGTTGCTCGCAAGATGGGGTTTGGCTCAAAGTGGATAATATGGATGAAAAATTGTTATGAAGATACGCGTTTCTCTGTTCTAGTTAATGGAGCTGCGTCCGGTTTTTTTAAGGGATCAAGAGGCTTGCGGCAAGGAGACCCGCTCTCTCCATTCCTGTTCTTAATGGTTGCAGAAGTGTTTTCAGTTCTTATGAAGAAGGCGGAAAACAGTGGGTTAATAAATGGCTTCAGTGTAAAAAACAATGGAACTCAAATAACACACCTTCAATTTGCGGACGATACAATTTTGTTCCTCGATGTTAATCCCGCACACTTTACAGTCTTAAAGCAAATATTACTTGAGCTACAACAAATCACAGATTTGAATATCAATTTGGAGAAGTCTTCAGTCATTGGGGTAGGAGATTCTGCTGACAGTTGTGGAGAATGTGCTCGAGTGTTGGGTTGTGAAGTTGGGAGCTTGCCAATTACTTACTTAGGACTGCCTGTAGGTAGTTCTTCAAGAATGACGAGTATTTGGACACCGGTTATTGACAGGCTAAAGAAAAGGCTAGCGCCATGGAAACGCCAATATTTTTCGAAAGGAGGGAGGTTGAGCCTAATCAAGGATGTCTTAAGCTCGATGCCCATATACTATCTCTCATTATTCAGAATTCCAAAATCTGTAGTAAACAACATGGAGAAAATCATGCGTGGATTTCTTTGGGGTGACACGGCAAATAGAAAGAAGATGCATTGGGTTTTATTGCGGAAGATTTGCAAGTCAAAAAAACAGGGTGGTTTAGGGGTCAAGTCTATAAAATCAATGAACCAAGCTCTCTTAACAAAGTGGCTATGGAGATACGGAAAGGAGAAAGCTAGTCTTTGGCGCACTATCATTCAAGAGAAGTTTGGAGGGGAGGAAGAGGCGTGGAATGCTACAGAAACAAATCTATCTCAAGGATGCGGGTTGTCGAAAAATATACTCAAGCATTCAAAAATCTTAAAGAAGGGGACAAAACAAGTAGTGTCAAGCGGCAAGAGTGTTCGCTTTTGGGAAGATTGTTGGAAAACAACACAACCCTTGAAGGAACTTTTTCCTAAAATCTGGAGAAAATCAAGCAAGAAAGGAAGAGTTATACGAAAAACGGTGATCCACAATGAGTCGCGAATTCCGGCATGGGATTTAGGTTTTAAATCCAGTTTTAGAGAACCTGAAATAAGTGATGTTGCTGCCTTCATCGAAACAATTGGTGATCCGGGTAACTTAGGGAATGAAGACGATACAAGGTCATGGATTACAGGTACTAATAATGGGGAATTCTCAGTTTCTTCTTGCTATGAAATGATAGAAGGAGAGCTGCAACAAGAAGGACAAGCTGAAGAAAGACAAAGGAGAATGCCATCAAAATACGTTTGGAATTCAGCCATCCCACCAAAAACTTCTTTCCTAGTTTGGGCTGCAGCAATGAATGGGTTACCAACCATTGATCGACTACGTCGAAGAGGTATGGCAATTTCAAACATCAACTGTGTTATGTGTAATCAAGAACCCGAATCAGTGAGTTTGCGAAAAAGTTGTGGGATCACTTCCTGAACCTGTTGGAGTTAGTATGGCAACCACCGGATTCTTGTATGGACCTCCTAGTCTCATGGAAGATGAAGTTGAAAATTGAACCAACGTACTTCCTCAAATTTTGTCTACCTTTTGCTATATGGCAGCAAATTTGGTCGGAGCGGAATGAAAGAATCTTCTGTAACAAAGAAAAAACAATAGATCGGATTATTCTTCAGGTGAAAGCTACTTTGTATAATTGGGCAAGCGTTCATGAGTCTTTTAAACTCTTTAAGTTTGTGGATTTCATTAACGATTGGGGGGTGTTTAAATGGTAATGGGTTTCGACTTGTTTTAGGATGTAAGGATTTTTCAATCCTTTATTGTAATCCTATGTTGTTATTCTTAAGTGCTTTCCCGGCACTTCGTTATGAATGAATTTTACCTTTTTCTAAAAAAAAGGTTATAGCAAATATAGCTATCTATTTGATAATGGAGAAGCTCGTTGAATAATGATGAAATGCAGTGTTGCATTGTTTCAGTGTAATAGTTCCTCTCCCATCTATGTTGTGTGATGCGTGAGGCGAGGCGAGGCGTCGGGCCAATCGCCTCGCGCATCAGCACTTATGCGCGACTAAGGCGTCGCCTTGTTCACTGTATTAATTTGATCAGGTTATTAAGCTTTGAAAAATCATCGTAAATCAAAACTGGAACAATCGAACAAAACACAACAATAAAAACAAGGCTCATCATCAACAACAACAAATTCAAACACATTTTCACATTCATCGAGGAGAAGAAGAAGGAAGATGAAGGTGAAGAACATGAACACGGGTTCCATCATCATCTTAAATGATAACAGTTGTATACCGGAACAGAGTAGATAGATAAATTTTTTCTTTTGATCGGTTACTATAGATAGATAGATAATATTTAACCTGTCAAATATGGAAACTAAACATTTCATACGAGAATCAAACAAATATTCACGATTAGTTATCAATCAAGTCAATCAAGGAAAAAGTTAGCAATCAATCAACTACCAAAGATGGAAATTAAAGAATCCATTAACATTTAAAAGAATCATAAATATATGAGAATAAGTATCGCCAAACATATGGAAAGGCATTTACCTGTATCAAATGTTACCAACATTAGTGAACCAATCAACTATAAAAAAATGAAAGAAAAGATTATCATTATTTAGGAGAATCATTATTCTCCCTAATTATCGTGATTTATACGTGATTAACGTGATCTATATGTGATTGATGTAATTATAGTAATAGGTTTTAATGTTTGATCTAATTTTAGAAAGAAGATCTTTATGTACTCTTTTAAGTTAGGTCAATCACGGCTAAGAATAAGAAATGCTTATACATAGAAATTTTATTGAAGAAAACCGCCTTGCACGCATTAATTGTCGCCTCAGGACTCCACGATGCACCAAAGGCGCTCAAGGCGCTCAACTAAGGCGCCCACACATTTGGCTGAGTCGCTAAGGTGATGCGATGCGCTCACTCAGCGACTCGGGCGCCTCCGGCGCCTTTCACAACATGGTCTCTCATGCTCTTTATTATTCTTCTTTATGCACTAACTAATGAACTTGTGTTTTGTGCAGAGTATGCGGGTTGCTATCAGAATGGAACTCTCATTGTGTGAACTAGATCAAAGTAGTCCTTGATTTGAAGTGTTAAATTGAGAAGATATTTGACATCGCAATTTGGCTTGTTATGATTGTGTTGCTATTTGTGTTTGTCATGGTTATGTTGCCATTTGTTTATGTTGTTCGGCTATTAATTTTTTAGCATCAACACATGATCGAGATGTTTTCAGCTTCTATCCATATGAAAATCCCTGTACTGGATTTGAGGAAGCATTAGCACGATATAGAGTGATCATTGAGATGGCTACTACAACTGTTCAAGAAAGTGGTGGCCAGTACCATGTGTTGTTGGTAATTGCTGATGGACAGGTAATCTAGACTTTTGTCAAACGCTATACTCCTTCCGTCCCAGATTAATTGAACTAGTTCATTTTTTTCATTTTGGGCTAAAATGAAAAAAAAAAACTAGCTCAATTAATTCTTTTGCAACTGTATCAGTGTGTGTGATTGGACAGTGTACACGTGTTGAATTTGAATAAAGAATGTATGCCAATATAGATGAATTTCCTCGTGGAACTTTGTTTTAAATTTGACAGTACATATTCTGTCATTTTCCATGGGTAATTGCATGTTACAAGGAGTGTTGACACTGAACGTGGTCATCTAAGCCCATAGGAGCAAAGGACTGTAGATGCAATTGTGAAAGCACGGTTGGCTATGTTTAGCCGTGTTCCAAACATTGTCAATCGTTTTAGTCGGAGTTGGGGATGGGCCATGGGAGATGATGAAAGAATTTGATGATAACATCCCTAGCCAGCTCGTGCTTTGGATAGTTTAGGTATGCACCTTTTGTTTGGACTCATCTGTAAGCTTTGCTGCCCCGGTTTAGTAGTTTGGAACAATAACTGCAAGCAAAGGCTTGATCGTGTTTGTATTTTCCTGTCCAGTTTGTGAACATCACAGATATCTTGTCAAAAAGTTCGCCTGAGAAAAGAAAAGAGACGGAGTTTGCTTTTTGGGCCTTTATGGAAATCCCTTCTCAGTTCAAAGAGACATTAGACC
>JAJJMA010337739.1:0-24387 GCA_023529015.1 Papaver nudicaule
CCTTACTCGACAGGGACTGACACCACCACGATTTAGTCTCTTGTCTTTATTAGCTGTAAACCACCCAAGCTCGGCCTATATAAGGCGAGCTTGGAAAACATTGTAAGGGTTGGATTCTTTTTGGGTAGAACCTAAGCGGCAAGAGAGGGATTAGGTCTGTATCTCCTCTGGTTCCTTAGGGTTATATTCCATGTAATCTCGACATTGAAATACATACAAATCTTTATGCATTCAGCCTTTGTTTTATATATTGAACCTTTGATTACTGTTCAGTTATCTTCGGTATTGTTCTAATGGTCCTCGCACCATTGAATCTTGTTTGAAGTTACTGTATGTATGGGTAGATCTGAGGGATACGGTGTCTTATGAACCTATGCATATTTTCTACTCGTACAGTATTTGTTTGTTTTTCTCCATGTTGTGCTAATCTTGTGACTAGGGTTTAGGTGAAAGCCAATTTCAATTGCAGAGACTCTTATGATATTTTCGTAATGGTTTACTTTATATGGCTTGGTATATACTTGTTTATGTGATTTTGTTGATTATTTATGCTTTTCAATTGATGTGGCGTGCTTGGGTGAAATCCTTTGACGCCATATGCTTTAGGATTGATATGTAATGCTTTAAAATCACTACTGGTGAAGCGAAGGAAATTAAAACGGTGAAACATGGTTTAGGAATTTAATGCTCTATCTTCCGAGATATGAGATTCATTTCAATATTTGTCTCGAGTATTATCGAAATTACATTTTAGAGTCTACGTGATTAAATTGGTGGAAGTCGAAAACCCTAGTTACCCGCTTCCGACATTTTATTTTGAGTTGCTCATTTTCATTTTATTATTCATTCAAAAATCCCAAAAACATTATTTTTGGTTCATAAATTAGGAATATTAGTTACAATACTTTCCACGGCTCCCTGTGGGTTCGACCTGTACTTACCGTTGTCTACTAGTTAGACACTGTGCATTCGCAGTATTTTATTGTAGGTTTCCCAGCCTTCCATTTAGCAGCCTTGTTTCCAATGGGCCTCGCCATCTGCTTATAGTTCCAACGCACTCGTTCATTTGGTCCTGCCGATGTTGATCCACTGGGCCTAGTGGGTTGATAGGTAGTATCACTTGGATCACGTTTTGTTGGATGATCATTTCATAATCGAATCCAGGAACAGATTCTCTGAGAAGTTCATACGATTCATCGTACTTGAAAGGTCCTCCTGTTTGCCTTTGGAATTGATCTCGACCTTCTCGAGTCTACATAAATCAGCATAAGTTTAGTTAATATTCAAGAACCTATGTATTCATTTGTAGATAAAATAGTTTGCTTAAATAACTCACCAAGTTCTCGTGTGAAGCACCCCTCCTGTTTTGGCGATGAATTGCAGCAAGAATTGAAACGAACTCCCTAACATCCTTCTCGATGGCACTAAATCTAGATCTCACTGATTTCCAGTCTCTCTCGTTGGGATTTTTGGTAAGCCCAACAAAGATCTCAAGAACCTTGTTCCAAAAATCCTCCCTCTTTTGTCAAGAACCAACTGCACCATATATAGCTATAGCGATATAAGCATTTGTAAGAGCAATATCTTCCTCCGTAGTAAAATTCCTAACCATATTAAACCGAGAAGAAAGACTTTGAGTGAGAGTTAGAGTGAAAAATCAATGAAAATGGTATTGATTGTGATGAATTTTGAGTTGGGAAGAGTGGGTTGGTTTTATAGTGAAAAAACCCAACGGATCTATTTTTACTGTAGCAAATTCGACCGTTAGAGTAGATTTTACCGTTGAGAATGAGTGGTTTAGATGGGGTGTAAAGGGGGTGTGAGTTAAAGAAAAGTCAAACAAATAAAATATCAAGGGACGACCACTCAGTGAACGCCTACTTTTGGGCGTACACTCAATGGCCGCTGGCGCCCACTGAGAGGCCGCAGGGTGCGATCACTGAGTGTCCGCCCATTAAAAACGACATAAAACTTGCAACACATCTAAACCAAGTTTTAAGTTGTCTCAAAGCTTTTACTCAAATTGTAGGTCTTTTTACACACTATTCATGCGAAAAGTGCACCATAGTGCTTGCTCAAGGAACAAAAGTAGTTATTGGTTAGATTTTGAATTTAAAAAAATATGATAGTGACCAATAGAATTGTTCCACCTATATTTCCAATTAAAACTAGACTCCTCCGATTGGAGAGGAAAATTTTGAACATTCTAAAAGGCATTGACTAAATACAACCTATACTTAAGTTAAATACAACCCTATCTAAATATCGCAAACTTAAATTATATAGGTAAATAAAACCCACCGTCATCTTCTTGTTTCAAACTGGTAATATTTGCCAGATTTCTTTTTTAGATCACTCGTAACATGTAGTGCTTTGAAATTTAAAGGAAGTCTTAACGATTCCGATTAAGTGCTACATAATTATTCTCTCTGTTGTATATAGATAAACATATGTAATTAAAATCAATTCAAACAATTAAAAACCCTAAAATAATTTGGATCAAATTAATTTAGGTTTATTAAAATCTGCAAAGCATATTTTGTTTTAATATGATTAAGCACAAGTGATGATGCAAAAATAGGTGATGAATCACCATCAAAATTGGATGTATGTATTCATTATTACCAATTTACCATCTCTTCCTCTATCTTCTGTAATAGACGGATACATATTTGTATGGAGTTCGAATTGGGACTGATGGGGTTTTCTTTAGTTTAAACATCACAGTGTCCTTTTGATCCATATCATTTTGATCAATTGTCGTTCATGTTGTCGCGGTGGTGGTGGTTTGATGATGACTAAGATGATCAAAGATTGATGTATATACAATATACATTTGAATTTTGATGGTAACTGAGTTGTTTTTGCTAGTAGTAATTGAATAGGTAATTTAATTCAATTTCTTGATCATCTTACCAAATTGTAGTTTCCCGGTAGCACCAGAAAGCCAGAAAGAAAAAGGCCTCGAGAGGGTTGTATTTAATCAAAATATAGGTCGTATTTAGTCATTGCCTTCTAAAATTTAGGAATTTTGGTCACATTTTTGTTAAGAGCATCTCCAACAGTGGGTGGAAAAATTCCTGTGTGGAGGTCTTATTTAGACCTTTATTTTGAAAGATTTATGTGGATTAACCTAAAAACTAGTAAACTATCTCCAACAGTGGATGTTATAACATTTAAGATATCTTATGTGGATAAGATCTTAACCATTTAATTTAATTTAAAATAATTCTTAAAGGAAAAAATATATAATTGAGGGTCTTTCCGAAAGTCTAGTTAAGACTTTTTCTAACACCTTTTGTAGTGTCATCACCCTTAAATTCAAAAACCCTACTATTGGAGACTCATTTTCAAGATTATTAGGTATTAGATCCTATGTGGCAACAAAAATTAAGACCTCCACCCACTGTTGGAGATGCTCTAAAGGATGTCTTAAAACTCCTTCCACATAAATAGCACATCGTCTCCGTTGGAGATGCTCTTAAGTACAATTAAAAATGATCTCCTTCCGACTTATAACTGATTTTTGAATTGCTGGTTATAACTTATAACTAAATTTTGAAAATAACAGTCCCAAAAATAATCTCCTTCCAGTTTATAACTGATTTTTGAATGGTTGGTTATAATTGAATTTTAAAAATACCAGTTATTGACTTCCCCACTAGACAGTGGACTTTTTTTTAGTCCATGATGTTAGTAGTAGTACGATACACCTTCTTAATTGGTACTTGGGTAACTTAAACTTTAGAAACATTTATAACACATTGAAAACTAGTGTACCTACCAAACAGGCGCTCTTTAATAATTTGGACGGAAACAATGTGCCGCCGTACTGGTTTCCCATAAAATCCTCGTTCAGCGCAAAAACCACTTCGTACCTACCATACCTAGAGTCCGGCTGTGACGAGGTCACCCTCGTGAGAGCTTTCATAAGGTAACATAATCTAGCCGTTGAATAGTATATCTAAGATGTAAACGTATCTCTAGATATTAATTAAGAAATAAATAAATTATTATTAATTTTTTCTTGTTTTTTATTTATTTCCAGACCCCTTAACTAATATTAATTACCCTTTCCTCCTCAAACAAATAAAATCACTCGCCGCAAATCTTCATTATTATTGTTTCGCAGCAAACTAAACCCAAAAACTTAGGATTTTTTTCCTAACATGGAAGAAGAATTGTTCAATGATAATAGCTTTCCAAGAATTTATCCAGGTATCATGTTTCTTTTCCTTGTTAGATTTGCAAGATGATTTCTGAGAAATTTTCGTTGAAATCCTAACCTTTCAGTCAACCTTTACAAACAACCAACTTTTCATTTTTGCTCCATTGAAGGAAAACTCGGTCTTGTCTGTCTGTGTTTATTAAGTTTCAATGTTTCTGACTTCTTTATCCCTCAATCATATTAGTTAATAACCAACCATGGTTACTAGCATATAGTATAAGAAACAAAAGCATTTGTGCATAAGTTATCCATATTGATCGATTATCTCATATGTTATGTTTTTTTTTTTTTTGATTAGTAAATCTTAATTTAGAAAATTAAGATTTTCTCATTCAGAGATTTTCAAAATGATGTAAGCTTTTCCTTTTTCTACATATGTTATGTTCAGTTATTAGATTATCAACTAATACGTCTACTAATAATCTTCCTACTCATTATATGAACGTTCAATATATTATCAGAAATGTCAAAGAATTTAGGAAGAACATTAACCCCGGAGTGTAAATGTAAAAAGAACGATTTACATTTTATTCATTTCGTTACATTTGCAAAATCGCATTAACATCGACAAATGATTTCTCCAAGAATTCTAATTTTTTAAATTCTTCAATTGGTAATTTAAGATTGATATTAATGTTTATGATTTCAGTTCAGTTGGTATTGTTCTTTCATTACCTCCTATTGCTAGTAATGATCTTATTTAATCACGGGTTTGGTCTTATATTGCTGCTTTACATATTGAGGGTGTATCTGATTGTACTGAAGCTGCAAATGAACTGGCACGTTTAGCTAAAGATAATATTCGGAAGAAGAAGATTATCAAAGAAGGAGGTATACCTCCATTGTAGGGGGTAAAACCCCTCGGAACACGTGTCTCGCATCCAAGAAGCCTAACCACTCCGAGAGGATCAGCAGCGAGATCTCGGACCAGACCAAAGGAGAAGGAGGTCGCACACTAGCAAAGTAAAGACTCGGAAGGAAAGGATTCGGACTATGTCGAAGGACCGAAGCCCCAGACTCAACCTCGGAGCACCAACGAATAAACCGCCTTACTCGACAAGGACTGACACCTCCACGATTGAGTCTCTTGTCTTTATTAGCTGTAAGCCACCCAAGCTCGGCCTATATAAGGCGAGCTTGGAAAACTTTGTAAGGGTTGGATTCCTGCTGGGTTGAACCTAAGCGGCAAGAGTGAGATTAGGTCTGTATCTCCTCTGGTTCCTTAGGGTTATATTCATGTAATCGCAACACTGAAATAGATACAAATCTTTATACATTAGCCTTTGCTGTCATATGTTTAGTCTTTAATTACTATTCTGATTACCTTCAGTATTGTTCTTGAGGTCCTCACACCATTGAATCTCAACCTAAGTAACTGTATGTATGAGTAGATCTGATGGATATGGTATCACTTGTACCTTTGCAGATTTTCTACTCGTACATCCATTACTTGTATTACGAAAGAAAGGGCTTCACCTGATTCATAAATCAATATTGCATTAGCTAATTTGGCGACGGATCGAGAAAATCTTAGAAGTTATTATTTTATTTATTTTTGGAATGTAATCTTAGAAGTATTGTGAACATGCCATTAGAGAGTTCAGATTGGTGTTCCTAACAGTAGAAGAATTACGGAGACAAAAGGATTACTTTTCTTGGGAAGATTATTAAGAAAGAAACAGAAGAGTTACAAATGAATTGCCTAACTAATGTAAATAACAGAGATTACTGCTGCGGCGGAATTAAATGCAGCTTCAATGCGATGCAGAGTTGCAGATGAAGAAAAAGAATGACGAAGAGCCTGTTTACTTTTTCTATTTCAGCTTTGGTTAGGTCAAGGATTTTAGGGACTAAGATGGAAATTCCACATAAATCTGATTCAAACAGTGACAAGCGATTCAACTCTTTCCGTCAACGGAGGAAAGACCAAGAGTTGGCTGACTAGGTACCAAAAATCAAACCTTTGGATTTCTATGAAATTTTCTCATGATTTCTGATTGTTTTGCAAAGTCTACAAAATTCCATTGTTCTCTGTACTGCTTACAAAACTGGAAGGGAAAATAAGAAAATAAGGTTGTGTTCTATAGTGTCCTGTAACAAGTAACAAGGAGGCACGAGACAGAGAAGGAAAAAATGAAGTTCTGGTTGGTTTGTTTTTAGAGAAAACGGCAACAGTGTCCAACTGTAGCAGCCAAATCCGTTTCATATGCAACTGTTTCCAAAATACAAGTCCATGTTTGTTCCGAGTTTCCAGCCGATCCAGTCAATGATTTCTGATTTCAAAATTAACCTAACCTAACCTAGTAACCCCAGCTACAGTGTAGTTAACCATTATAGTTAATGCGACCCGGCTTATATCAAACCCACCCGAATTACTCACTCACACTTCGTCTTATTATTATTTCTTCACACAAAATCCAACCATTGTGTTCTTGATACTTAATCTTTCATTCACTAAAAACCAACCCAATTAACAAACTCTTGAATCACCAAACGCTTGATTGGCAGACTGTTTAGGTACTTTGTTTGATCAAGTGCTACAAAAGAAACCCACACCTCAGATTTCTGATAAGGTATTTCAATTTTCAGTTTCAGTTTCGATTTTCGATTTGTTAAATTTATGATTATTATCTTGGGTTTGTTTCTGTTCTTGAGATGGATATAGTAACTAATGCGAATACGACGTAGATGCGATAAGAAATTAATTATTGATGTATCTATTTTCTCAGATTAGATTAAAGTTACAGCAAATTTAGGTTGGATAAGTTTAGAATTTGGGGCTTTTCTCAAAATCTGTTGGTTATCAGTAATTTCTCCTAAATGCTAGCATGGGTTTGTGAGAAGTAATTCAATCTGTGTACTAATGCATGCTAAATAAATTGCATGTTTCCATTGAGATAGTACTAATGCAGTAACGCATGCAAGAATTTGGTAATTTAATTGGACTTGGAACTTTGGTTGGAATTTTGGCTGCAAATTTAGCTCCACCTTGTAGGTCTTGGAATGGTATGACCGTGTCATCCGCTTTCGCGTTATGAAGATTGATTGATCTTGTTAATTTGGGTATTTTAGTTAAACATATCTCAATTTTTATCCATTTAAGAAACTATCATAAGCTCTTCACTCTTGGTAGTTATCCTTTTGTGTTTTTTTAACCAATGGTATCTAGGGTTCAAATCTAAGCAAATGGGTATTGTTTATCTATCACTTCCCAGAACCATATCTTCTCTACCCCAGGTTAGTTTTCCTTTGATTCATTTGCTGATTTTGAAGTTTGATCTTTTTGAGTTTATCTATCAATTTGGTGGAGTTTTTGAAAAGTTGAATGTTTGGTAGAATTTCATTTTGAATCTGGTTTTAATTTATTGTTCTTGTTGTTGTTCATTCAGTACAAATGATCATAATGAGTTAAATTGTTTGTTTATATGTCTGTGTGAACCAAAATCCTGCAGTGATGATTGTGGCAAACTTTATCTCAACTAGGGCCTTGTACTTGTGATTTAATAAGAACTACAACTCATTTAGTGGAAAATAAAATATCAAGTTTTCAGTCATTGTATATGCTGTCAAAACATAATGAACCCTTGCTTCTATCATATCGTAAAAAAGATTTACTTTGGGAATGTCAAGAAAGCAGCTAGAATGGACTCTGATGTCTTAAGCTGCTACCTTTTGAAGCTTGAGAAGGGACTTGAGTCTTGTCTGGCTAACTATGTGATGTGCATCTTGTCTTTTATATATGTATCTTGTTACATTAAGTATGTGTTCCATTATATGCTCATACATAGAATGTGCAGCTTGGTGGATAACTATGTGATGAAATTCCTATACCCTTTTTACCCGAGATACTTTTCTTTTGCATTTGAAGCTTCAACTGTTCAGAAAATCATTGTCTAGATATCACTTTTGGTGGGGGTATATATATTTGTAGTCTGTCGTGTTAATCTAGTGATATCCAAGTTCTACATTTTTTAATCATGTATACACCCGTTATCCTTCAGATTCCGTCCTATGTAATTAAACATTAACTGAAGGAATCTGCAAACCCTGCTTCCTCTCGCACATTTTGGAGTATTTCCAGGCTTAAAATTATCATTTTTGATTCTAGAGTACGCAAATTTTGAATCATGAGGCTTGGGTCGTGTGCGTGCACCATAATGATACGGTTTACACCTAGTTTTCCTATAACAGGAGGACTCTCCCGGGGCTATATAGGCATTACACAAAACTCATGTCGTGCAAACTGCAACTCAGACTGACCAAAGTTCTGTATTGAAGTTGGATTATGTATTATATACTAGTCTTTTATTTGGTTCACTCGCTCTTGTTGCTTATTCAGTAAGGCATTGTATATCTTTCCCCATTTGCTTCAATGGTGTCCATGAAGTTGGATTACATATTATAGATAAGAGGTACTCTGCAAATGAAAGCCAAGGGAAATGGAGTAAGCAACCAAAATTGGTCATAGACAGAATCACTGACATTTAAGCTTCACACATACCAAGTTGTGCAGTGTAGAACTAAAAGAGTCATACTATTTTATGCAATGTACAACTAAATTTGTCATACTTATACTGCAGTGCAGAACTAAATTAGTCATACTATTCTATGCAATGTAGTACTAAAATTGTCATACTTTTATAGCAGTATAGAACTAAATTAGTCATACCAACCAGGCACGTGCCTGGCAGAAAAAGTCTGACGAGTAGTTTATGTATATTTGACATTGCAGCAACCTTCACAGAAAATAACAGGAATCAAACATTTGCTAACATAAGGCCAAGTAAAAAAAAATACTCTGGAATCTGCAATCGTAGAGAGGGATTACGTAAACATGGTTGGTTTGTTAAAACTTTTGAAGTCAGTGCTGGATGAAATTGTTGATACCTCAGTACCTTTGGTATTCTGTTATTTACTAGAATGTGTGAATCTTATGCAGGTACCTTCACTTGAACATAATAATGAAGTTATAGGGGAGAGTCTTGATCAAGTATCTTGATACTTACTTTGAAGGACCTGCGCTTCTCCCAAAAGACCCTGTAAATAGAGAGTTCGTAGAGGAATTACTATCTTACGCAGGCGACTTTAGTAGTGGTGTGGTTGGCTTGATTAAGGGATACTCAGATGTTGGTGCTCCTTTTGACTACCTAGAAGCAGCGCTCAAATTTCCGAATTAGAGTACTGATAACTCTCATGTAGTGAAAGTTCTTAACCACCTGGTATTAGATGATAGCTCTTGAAACTTTGTAACCTCTGCGACTAGTCTCTCGGCTAGTTGGTTGTTTTAATAGACCATTTACATTTTTTATATATATATATATATATGTATATAATAATAAAAGGATGAAATGATGGACTCACTGACAAGTAAAAGGATTTCCGTGTCACTGACTCACTGTCACCTGGATCTTAAGCACATTTACTTGGTTATTTTCATTTTGCAGAGAGTTGAATGGGTTGGTATGGGTTCAATTTGGAGCAGATGCATTGAGGGTTGGTATAGATTCTGGGTCGCTTTGCACAACGCAAGAGGAATCACTATGCATATTATAAAGTGAAGGACATTTCATAAAGCATAAATATCGATTCATCCAAGAGATTTATCTTTTAACACATTGGTATTCACTTTCTCAAGGGAGGGGATAAGAGTTCCAATATCCTTTCCTCAAAAACTGATGAAGAGTTCATTTTATATCTAACTTAGTGAGATTTTATATACCCAGTCAATTTTGTACTACAAGGTACTTAAAGGTAGTGTTAATTTTGTACTATAATGTGCTGAAAGATACGTTTATTATTAAAACTCTGGTTAGTTCAGCTTACTGCCCATTTGTGTATTATATTTACTACTACATTTACATATTTTGTACTACAGTATAGTGAGACTTTATGTACCCAACTAATGTAGTGATATTTTACGTACCCAATTAATTTTGTGCTACAATGTGCAGAAAGGTAGTCATAATTTTGTGATACAATGTACCGAAAGGTAGGGTTAATTTTTCAATATCAAAATGTTTTCCTCTAATTTATAAGTCTCACTTCTATTTTCCTTTTATTTGTCTTCTGGTATTAGAACTGATATGCTTGTTCCTCTATTGTTGAGTGCTTTTGGATTTTTTGAGATTGCTGGGATTTATACCATGAGTAGCTAATTGCATAATTGAACATGTAAAAATAAATTTAAAAACAACCAAATTTCTTCACTCAGTTAGAAATTAAAACCATAGTAATTGCTTACATGACCATATTTCGCCGTTCAAAAAATACATGACCATATTTCAAAATGCAAAATACTGATTAACTAGAAATTAAACTTTCTGCTCTCTTTTTCTTTCCTCTTTGGGTCTGCAACTACTTATGTCTACAGCTACGCACGACAAATGAGTTCTTCTACGACAAAAACAAACCCAAAAGGGTCAGGGTTATGAACACTAATTAATACCTCTGTATGGTTCTGGTCAGACTCATATTCCTTGTAGACTCGAACAAAGTGATAGTGCTCATTTTCGCATACATGCTGGTAGGCAAACATCAAGATCCTTGCCATTGGTTCCTCTTCCTTGTAGACTCGACAAAAATCTGGTTTCGTTTACCCAGCTATTAGGAAGGAAACAGTAAGTGCAGGTCCAGAATGCTCTCTAGCAACTGTTCCAACCAGTACATATACTCCAGCCTCGATTGTCGATCCCACGCCTAGTTAGAGGAACCACAAATTCAACTTTAAAATGTTCAACAGTAATTTGATAACAATATTTCCAGTATTAATGTAAATAGAAGCTTTTCTTCTTTTTTCTAATGGTACAATTTCGATTAGAAGCTAAGGAAACTAGTTTTGCTACTCCTAATTGGTTCAGAATAATGTCTCACCAGGTTACGGTATGAATTTCTAAGCTTTTCTTTTTCTTACCAGTGTTAGTGTGTGCCGGTGAAGATTGTCTGACTAGTAGTTTACCATTTGGGTCTTGTGCAATGCATTACGCACATGAGAATGATATCGACAATGCAAACCAGATATAATGTCTATTACACAATTTTAATCGGAGGTTGGACAAATTTTATCATGCAGTAGTTTAATAGGCACTATATAATTGCTCAAGCTAAAAAAACTTGCTATTAAGAGGCCACTCTTAAAATGAGCCATATGCTCTTATAGTTACGGTCAAACAAGGACTCGATTAAAGATAACAGGGTCGTAAGATTCATTGAAAGCACACAACAAACACGATGAAGAATTAGTACAGAAGTAATATGCATTGGTTTGTGCATTGATTCATAAGAGGCAGTTAAGAAATAAGCACAAGCTATGTACCAAAATGAAGTGGCAGCTAGAATTTTTGTATAAAGTGATTATGCACAGTTGAAATTGATCGTTTAGAAATATACCATTTAGGTATGACTATTTTAGTCCGACAAAACTGAAACTGGTAAGACAATTTTAGTGCAACTCCATAGTATGAACATTTAGTCTGACATACACCATTTAGGTCTAACTATTTCAGTCCGACGGAACCGAAACTGGTAAGACAATTTTAGTCTATAAGAAAACAGTCAGAACGCATTGGTTATCTCACACCCCATGACTCGCCTGTTTTAGTGAAATGAAGGTAGGGAAAGAAGACATTATCCACTTACATCATTAAGGTAATTTCTGCTGAACATTGCTTCTTCAGCTCCTCCAGCAACTGCACAGTTAATTAAACTGACTAATTCAATACTGATATTATCGTTCCCCTACATTATTATGTTGTAGGTTTTCCTAGATATTGTTATAGTAATTCATGTTCAATAGTTTTCAGTCAAGCAATTATTCATACTCACGCACAGAACGCAAACTTCAGGTACTGGCAGATTAATTTAGGACAATATCGATACTGAAATGAAGAAATAACATACCTCCATTGAACGGGTTGAGGGCCCACCAAGTTGTAATTTTTCCATTAATAGGTTTCGAGTTGCTCACACAAAATCTTCTTATCCTTTCACTTGCAGAAACTCCAGTGGTTCAACAAGTGTCTACATATATGTCAATAGAGCGTGTCTGGTAGAATTTACCTGTGGCATGATCAGTGGCAGAGTGTTGCATTGTAACTTCAAGGAGCTTTGTACCAAAAAAAAAAAATATATGCAAGGAGCCTGAATGCTTCAATAACATCATGCTTTTCCACCTGCGCATAGTGGGCAAGCCATCTAATTTAAACGTTTCTGGTTGGTGAATTCCAATTGTTTCTTGGAAAAGCTTTAAATAGTTGTTACAAGTGTAAGTTTCACTAACCCATTCCGAGAAACGAATCCGTACCAGAGCTTTACTAAGGCGAATTAGACTCTCAATTTTCCTTGGTGTTGGTGTTATTACCTGGGGTTTACATCATATCAAAACGTTGCGAAGATGAAAGTTTCCATCAATTTTCCCTCCATGTATATTCATAGTAAGAAGTAGATAGAAGGGTACATGACAGAAACTACCTTTTTGCTGCTTCCTGGAAAGTTTCCCCTTCTCCTCAACTCCACATATCCCCGTGTTAACTCCTCTGCAGCTTTATCATAGTTTTGGGTGGACGTACCTTCTGGCATAGCTAAGATATGTTGTTAAGGTTGGAAGATCTAACCATCTTGTTGTACACTCTACAAATAGAGGCAAGCAGATTATTCATCCGAAAGATACGATCTAAACTTCAACAATTGTTTCTCGAATCAGAACCTGGAACATATCCAGGCTTCTCTATAGTAAATCTGGAACATATCTTGTGCAAGATAAAGTTGAGCATTAATTTGGCAGCATCATGTATAACAAAATGCGATTTCTCACCGAATAACTTAACATGATAAGCAATCCATTCCCTGACTCTCTGTGGACTCAAATTACCATACAAAGATGACCCACAGTAAAAATAATCATATTTTGGTGGAGCATCAAAAACTGAGACATCAAAACTATCATGTTTTTCAATCAATGACTCGATTCTATCAGTAATACCACCCCCATCCTCACCAAAGCCACCACCAGCACCAGTTGAAGCATAGAAGATCAGCTTACCACCGACAGGGATAACGGGTTCATCTTTAAAAGTACAATTAACAACAACAACAGTATAAACACAACCATAACCCCAATCAGGTATAATCTTGTAACCAGTAGTAGTAATACTAGTAGTAGAAACAGTTTCAGCAGATTGATTTTTACTAAGGGGTATCCATTCACACTGGTCATGAGGCTTACCATACACATGTAGAGGTTTAGAAGAAAGACCAATGATAGCAAAACTGTTAAGACCACCTCTGTAAGAACCCATCTGTATAAAATTATACGCTGCTGAACCAAATGGATTAAAAGCACGTTTTACAACTCCATTCTCTAGGATTTCATCTTGTTTCAAAGACGGCGGCGGCGGTGGAGGAGATGGAAGTGGTGGTGGAGAAAGAACAAGTGAGGGTGGTTCTGAATTAGAAAGTTTGGCAACACTACTAACACACAGACGAAGATCAGAAGGAGATAAAGAGAAACGAGAAGGAAGAAAGTATTGAAGATGAGTGATAGTTAGACATAAGAAGAAGAGTGCTGTTAACAAGATTTTGATTTCAGCTGCACAATTCCATATTACACCTACAAACATCTTCTTCTGATTATCTCCTCCACCTTCTTTATTACCACCACCACCACCCATTCCTTCTTTTCTTTTTTCCACCATTTTTATTTTCTTTTCAAAAACAAATTAAACACACCCAGAACATCAGAAATCAACAAAATCCCACCATCAAACCCAAGAACCTAAGGAAATCAAGAAAATAAGAGAAGCCCAAGTAGTATTAGCTAGAAGAAAATGAAGATTCTATAGCTATCTCTCTGTGTTTTCTTCTCTGTATAAGTCTGAAAATGGGTTTCCTTCTTTGCTGAGCAAAGAGGGCTGAGGTGAGGAGGAGATGGAAGTGGTGGTGGAGAAAGAACAAGTGAGGGTGCTACTGGGATAATATAGATGACCCAGTTCTAAATTTCGAGTAAAATAAACCGGATTACAGAAAACCCATTTCTTAAAACCCGACCCAAACTCAACCAACTAACCTATGTGGTTAACTCTAAAAGGCGAGTCGACTCGCCGATTCAACTAGAAAACTCGGAACAAACATGGACTTGTATTTTGGAAACAGTTGCATATGAAACGGATTTGGCTGCTACAGTTGGACACTCTTGCCGTTTTCTCTTGTTTTTATTACTCTGATGATGATACAGGAGAAGAATGTTTACATCATGTTTATAGGCATGATTGTCTTGGTAAAGACACGAGACAGAGATAGTGGGTGATGGTTCATGTTGTCAATTCAAAAGTAATGCTCAGTTGTAATATTCAATTGAACTTTCAATGTTCCATTTTTCAAAATTAAAGAAACAGAATGAACTCCATCATGCAAGATTCTTTTTCCCTCTCGTGTCTTCCTCCATGAGAAAAGTGGGATTTATCTCTAAGAATGAACCTAGCTAAGTATGGTTTGTTCCTGACGGCTAGCCATGGTGGGCTTCCATTGGACGTCACGGCTGCATAACAAAAATGAAGATTTGTCGCGGGTGATTTTTTTTTTTTTTGAAATTGTAATGTTTATATTAGAGAAAAAAGTATATACATGCCTAGGAATAGTTCATGTCACCTCAACTATATGTGCAGAACTACTTCCCATTGAAACATAACCTGATTAGCAGTGAAAAATTTAAAAACATCCAAATCAGTACACCATAAGTATCCAAATCAGTACACCATAAGTATACTGTTTGCTTAATGAGCATTATCAAATCATCTTCTTCCAGCCCTGCCACCATGGCTTCTTCTGTTTCTCTCAGTCCAGAGATGCCAAAGTATTGCATAGATGACCTTCCACCAGAGTTCTTTGCATCTTCCTTTGCCGCGGGTGATTTTATTTGTTTGAGGAGGAAAGGATAATTAATATTTATTAAAGGGTCTGCGAATAAATAAAAAGAAGTAAAAATTAAGGGGAATAGCATAAAGTGTCCCCAAATTAGCAACCGATACACAAAAGTGTCCCGTTACATTGGAAACTTTCAAAAATGTCCCAGCCGTTAGATTGTTACTTGTGTGAATCTTGATGTTACATCTGGCAACCATAAAGTCCTTATGGTTTATTTCTCGGTTAGGCATTTGTGAATTTTGTTGTTGTTGCGAATTCAGTATTTTACTTTGGATTTCAGTAGTTTATTTCTCGGTTAGGCATTTGTGAATTAAGGTTCATCTCTGCATATTTTGTTTTGTTTCAAATGATGTATTAAAGGGTTATTACGTCTTTTGCACTCTGATTAATGCTGACATGTGGATTTAAACCGACGTTAAGAAGTTTTTTTTCAATATAACGGGATGGAAAAGGTGAAGATGAGGACACAATGGAAATGTTGTCAAAAAAACAGGTAACAAAATAAATATGGATTAATAATGAGGATACTTTTTTAAATGACCCAAAAATTAATTATAATTTATTTATTTCTTAATTAATGTCTAGAGATACGTTTATATCTTAGATATAATATTGAACGGCTAGATGATGCTACCTTACGAAAGCTCTCACGAGGGTGACCTCGTCACGGCCTATTACCTAGTAGAACACGATTAGAATACGACACCACATTCACAACACACTTCTTCTCACCATCAAATCTTTTCAGATTTCTGTTCCCAAAAATAGTAGAAATGGCGGGATTGGCGGGATAATTATTTCCTAATTGGAATTTCAAATTTCAAAAACTCTTAATTAGTTGCCAAAACCCCTGTTTTGGCGGGATCAGTCAATTCGACTTTCCCAATTCCAATAAAACCCTATCTGCCCCCTTTATATATCCGAAACCCTAACCTTCTATAGAGAGAGAGGAAAAAAAAAACCAAGAGACGTTTTTAAAAAAACCAGAGAGAGATAATTCTAGGAGAGAGATTAGGAAAGAAGAAGATGGTGATGAGAAAATCTGTCTAAGGAGATTCGGGAAAGGTACTGCTAAAAATAAAAGAACCCTAAAAAGTAAAGAGAACGGGGAAGATCTTGATTCTGAGATGAAGGAAGTTAAATCAGATGAGGATAAAAGTGAATTGTTGGAAGAGGTTACACTGAAAGAGGTAAATAACAAGAATTCTGATGAGGGAGATTTGGGTGGTGAGATTAAAAAGGAGGAAGAAGGGGAAGAATCTGATAGGCTGGGTACTAGTAGCGAAGAGAAAGAAGGTCACAAAAGGAAGAGAGAGGTCCAGGAAGATGATGGAAGTGTCAAGCAATACAAGAGAAGGGGAAAAAATAAGAAGGATAACTTGAGTGAGGATGCAATTATGGCAGAAGTAGGCCAGCCATCAGAGGTAATAGATGGTAAGGAGAATGGGTTAAGGAGATCTGGGCGTTCAAGTAAACCGGTGGGGATCTATGCTGAGGAAAAAGAACCACCCAGAGAGAAGAGAGTTCGAGTTCCCAAGGTAACTAAAGAGAAGAAAGATCCCAAGGAACCTAGAGAGAAGAAAGCACTGAAGGTACGTAGTACTCCCACTGGAATTGTATGGATCAAAGAAGGAGATAAGAAGATATGTGCTAAGATCATTGATGTAAGTGCACTTTCGCTTCAATACTTATTTTAAATGCTTAAATACATTTGTTTTACTCTAATTGATATGTTTGTTATTGTGTATTACCAGGGGGAAGTTAAAGTATCTAATATGTGTCATCAGTGTCAACGAAATGATCGACCAGGGGAAGTTGTGCGGTGCAAAGTTTGCCCTAATAAGCGGTTTTGCCAGCCATGCATAACCAAATGGTGAGCCTTACTTAATAAGCATCTGTCTTATGTTATGGTTTCTCATGATAATGTTGCTTACAAGAATTAAGTTCTGCAAGGCCATTGTTCGTACATTTGTTTTTGTTTTCCTACTATTTGTGTGGCTTTGATAAGCCTGAAGTACTAGTGGTCAAGCATTAAGACTTTGCAAAGAGATGATGCAGTTAGCCCCTCATCTCAGTTTATGATCCTTTCCCCAGCTTGTGGAACTACTTTTTTTTTTTTTCTGTTTCTGATATCATTTAACTATTGATTTTACTTCCATGCTTTCTTTTTCTTTCTTCATAGCAAGCAAGCAGGAATATTGGTTTCCAACAATTCTGACTTTGACTTGTCACTAAATACAGGTATCCTGGTGCCTCACTAGAGTCATTTGCAGAGGCTTGCGCTGTGTGCAGTGGAATATGCAATTGTAAAAATTGCTTGCGCCTATACTTAGACTCAGTGGTTGGTGTTGCACTACTTTGCATTTCGTTTATAGTGCCAGCCACCTTATGAAGTCTTATTTTTGTTCTTGTTATCCATGTTTAGGAGGCCTCACAGAGGAAGATAGGACCTGAAGAAAAAGTTGAGTACTCTAAATATTTGTTGAAATATCTCCTTCCGGTGTTGAAACAGATTAACCAAGAACAAGTAACTGAAGAGGAGGTTGAGGCTACCATTCAAGGTATTCTACTGTATATCCATGTACATCCATTGTTAATATCACCATTGCTTGATTCTGGTCTTAATTAGTCAAATTTATCTTTATCCTGAATTCCAGATTGTTTGATTGCATGTAGTGTTATAGTTTAGCAACTTCTGAAGCAAATCATGTGCTAGCAGGGCACTATAGTTTAGCGACTTGTGAAGCAAATCATGTGCTAGCAGGGCACTATACGATAATTATGATGGTACTTCGTTTGACTAGTCTTGACCCAACAATGGTTTCTTTCCAGTCTCAACTATTAAGTAAAAGATATGCATTGGATGACTCTACACCTCGCCAAAAAAAATGTTTCAAAAAATATGTTCTAAGAATTGTTATACTATCCTACTGACGATAATTATGATACAATAAATCATTGAAGTTTGTTTAATTTATGATGGTACTTCGTTTGACTAGTCTTGACCCAACGATGGTTTCTTTCCAGTCTCAACTATTAAGTAAAAGATATGCATTGGATGACTCTACACCTCGCCTAAAAAAATGTTTCAAAAAAAAATGTTCTAAGAATTGTTATACTATCCTACTGATGTGTGTTCCTCATCAACCACCTCTCATTACAGAGGCAATAGTATATATACGATGCGAACTTCTAAAATCAGCTTATCACATTGCTATATGTATATCTTTCGTCTCATAAGATAATCTCTGCTGTACAGGATCATCACCATCAGAATTAAACATAAAGGATGCTAAGTGTGATGCAGACGAGCGCATGTATTGGTATGTGTTTTAGCTTGGTGTTTCACTATGGTCTTGTCCAATTCTGTTTAGTTCCTGACTTTGACACACGTCTTATGAACAGCAACAACTGCAGAACTTCTATAGTTGACTATCACCGGAGCTGCCCAAGTTGTAATTATGATCTTTGCCTTACCTGTTGCCGAGAGATTCGTGATGGTTCCTTTCAAGGGGGTGGGGAGGAAGTAAATGTGAAGTTTATCAACAGAGGAAATTCCTACATGCATGCAGAACCTGAAGAATCTCTGAAAGGTACAGCAAGGTCGAGAGCAAAGCAACCTGCAGAAAAATGTGTGGAATCAATTGATAAGAACTCAGAACATAGTGATCCAATCCCTGAACCTACTGATATCCTTGAGGATCATGTTATGCTTACGTCAGAGTGGAGAATGGGGGATAAGGGTAGCATTCCTTGTGCATCCTGCAGTTCTGATCATCTAGAACTGAGACGCATCCTTCCAAAAAATTGGGTGTCTGATTTGGAAAAAAAGGCGCATGAAATAGCAGTAGAATCCAATGTATTTGATGCTCCAGCGATTCCTACACAGCAGTGTTCTTGTTCCAACCCAGTTGGCGATTTGAATATTAATGATGATTACTCACGTAAAGCAGCTTCTCGAGACGTTGATGACAATTTCTTATATTGTCCAACTGCAAGAGACATCCAACATGGGGACCTGGAGCACTTCCAGAAACACTGGTGTAAAGGTGAGCCAGTAATAGTTCGCAACGTGAAAGAATTGACTTCTGGCTTGAGCTGGGCGCCATTGGTTATGTGCAAAGCATTGCGCGAGAAAACTAATTCAAGGGTGATGAAAGGTGAAGGTCACTTGGATGTGACAGCTGTGAATTGTATGGATTGGTGTGAGGTTAGCTTCCTGAGTGCCTGCTACCTGTAATAGAGCTTCATAAGTTTTCTCTTTCAGTTGTCATCACTGTCATTCCTTATTTTCTTATCTGTGCTGGCTGTATCTCACTCCTTCATTTCTATCTGACACTCACATATGTTATTTCTTTCTGTGAATTGCAGGCTGAGGTTAAGATAGTTGACTTTTTCAGAGGCTATTCAGAAGGTATCGAGTTCCCAAACATGTGGCCGGAGATGTACAAACTGAAAGATTGGCCTCCTTCTGATATGTTTGAGGAGAGGTTACCGCGTCATTGTGTTGAATTTGTTAGTTCCTTGCCCTATCAACAGTATACAAACCTGAAGAGTGGATTTCTTAATCTTGCTACCAAGCTGCCACCAAAATCCTTGAAACCAGACTTGGGTCCAAAGACATACATTGCTTATGGGTTTGCTGAAGAGCTTGGTCGAGGTGACTCTGTTACCAAACTTCATTGTGACATGTCTGATGCGGTATGTATAGCATTGTTAACACTTGTGAAATTTAAACATATTGTTTTGTCAATCTCCGTTACTTTTGGTGCTGTTAAAATTGATCATTAAGGGTAAAGTTAGAACCTTGTTTAGATGGTTTAAATGAAGATAATTATAGCCTGGTTAGAAACTTGAATGGGGTCGATCATAACCAATGAGCATGGAGATTAGTTAAGTTGACGACGATATGTTTTTTTTTTGTTTCTATTTTGTAACAGCGGTGAAGTGTCCTGCCTTCCAAGGTGCTACTCTCCTAGCCAGTATATGTTATCGTCTATTCCTCTCTAGTATCCTTGACCCCCTAAGAGACTAAGTCTAACCTCTTGATAGTATCTCTTCCTGTTAAAGAAAATCAGAAACCTGGAAGTTTGGAACCTTTAATTTCTTGACAAAAAGTTAAATTCTTTTCAGGTTGTGATAAAAAGTTAAATTCTTTGCATGTTGAGCGGTACTGCGTGTTGCTTTAATTCCTCGTAAATTGATACCCAATATCTGTTTGCAGTTGAAGTATTAAGTCAGCCTTGACGAAAACCAAATAAATATAAGGGTGACATTTGGTTTCTTGTTTATGCCTGTTGCACTAACTCCTGAATGAGTTTCACTAACTTGTTGGTTCATACACTCAGGTGAATGTGTTGACTCACATACATGAGGTACCTCTAAAAGACACACAGCTTGATAAGATAAATAAAGTGAAAAAGAGGCACATGGCCCAGGATAAAGAAGAAGAAGAAGAGTACGTCAAGGTTGGTCATGCAAACTTATCTAACGGTAACTGCAGTATTGATAATACTGAATTGGGAAAAGCAGGTGATCACTTTGAGTCTGATCACTACTCTAGAAGTACTGGTGGTGCTCTCTGGGATATCTTCCGTAGAGAAGATGTTCCAAAGCTACAGGAATACCTCAGAAAGCATTCTTGGGAATTCCGACATCTATACTGTTCTCGAGTTGAGCAGGTAATGCTATTTCCAATGTACGCTACTATTTTGAGTCTATTAAAAACTTTTGTTGTCTATGAATGCGAGAATGGTCATCTAGGATCTTGCCCTTTCAATGCTTTCTGGTCTAGTTGGAATTTAAGTGTTTGTTTGTTTTGTTAGCTTATGCATTTGGGTAGTGTATGATAAGATAACTTGTATTTATCAATTAAAAGCATGTATTCTCTCATTAGATTCTGTCGCATACATTTTCCTTTTAACTGGCAATGCCTCCTTTTGGCGTCTGTTCAAGTTCGCTAAACATTTGGATATATCAACAGTAAACTGATTAAGTTGAATCTATTAGTAAGGTTGCATCTTACACATGTATCATGAATAATCTTGAGCAAATTAAGAAGTAACATAAGAAATGATTAATCTTCTTATTGTACTATTATCAATTTGCAGTTTCATCTATATATAATTTAGAGGTACCCGCATTGCCTATATTAATTTGAACCTTACCTTTATGTTGCAGGTAAGTCACCCGATTCATGACCAGACATTCTACTTGACTTTTGAGCATAAAAGGAAGCTCAAGGAGGAATATGGTAATATTACTTTTTAGTACTTTTTAGCATGCCCTTTTCGACTTTTCAATAAAATCATGCCTTGGGAATTTTTTTGTCTATTATCATTTCACCTATCATTTTGGTGTAGGAATTGAACCATGGACCTTTGTGCAAGAACTTGGTGAGGCCGTGTTTATTCCAGCTGGCTGTCCTCATCAAGTGAGAAACTTAAAGGTACTTTCTGATCATGACCATGCATTGAAATTCTTAATACAAAAATCGAAACATTATGAAAAATCTTTACTGAGAAACTTAATTACTTTTTGCAGTCCTGTATTAAAGTTGCAGTTGATTTTGTTTCACCTGAGAATGTTCCGGAATGCATGCGGCTGGCTGAGGAGTTTCGTTTGCTTCCTCAGAATCACGGGGCTAAGGAAGACAAATTGGAGGTGCACTATTAAATACATCCTTTGTTTGCTTGTTCTTTCAGCAGATTCTCCTTCCTTTAAAGAATCTGTCTGCAATTATTTTTGTGTGGTAGCACATTCAAGTTGTAGTTTGCATCGACGTTATATACATTGTAGTTTGCATTGACGTTATATACAGTGGTTTCTGCTTGCTAAATTTACCTAAAATATCTGAACTTAATATCTGCAATTACAGGTCAAGAAAATGACCCTCTATGCCGTCAAAAATGCTGTGGATACTGTGATCAACCCATATAAGTAAGATCTCATATGTTTTTTCAGCCATCTAGTTTAGATATTGATCTGCAAACAAACATTTGTAAATATTTTGTGACTTTGATAATTTCAAGTTCTACAACCGATATTATTGACCTGTGCGTGGGCTATTATTACTGAAAACATTTGGGAAGCTGTGAGAAAACCACCTCAAGGGTTTCAATGGACTAAATATTTTAACCTCACTTAGAAAAATGAGAAGCTCACAACTTATATGTACAAACTGTAGATTAGATTCAACAGTTAGTTTAAAATTCATAGGATGATCTGTACTACAACCAAGTCTTCTTATGTTTGTTCAGGTCAGAGGAGAGCACCAGCAAAAGCGTCAAATCTACTGGCAAGAAAAGACAGTTGAAAAGAGGAGGCAAGGGTGGAAAAAAAGGGGGAGGAAGAGGGAAGGAAAACCCTACAAAGAGAGAGGAAGAGGGGGAGGAAGGTGCCAACAATGATTCTCTTGAAGAGGAAGAGGGGGAGGGAGTTGCTAACAATGAATCTCTTGAAGAGGAAGCGGGGGAGGAAGTTGCCAACAATGAATCTATTGAAGAGGAGGAATGTGCCAAAAATGAATTGAAAAGAGGAGGCAAGGGTGGAAAAGGGAGAGGAAGAGAGAAGGAAAACCCTGCAAAGGGAGAGGAAGAGGGGGAGGAAGGTGCCAACAGTGAATCTCTTGAAGAGGAAGAGGGGGAGGAAGGTGCCAAAAATGAACCTTGAAGTTTTCGTGCAACCGAGATGCAATGAGGACTTCTTAGATCTGCTATATTATTTCTCATGCAGCTTTTTGCTTTTTTGTTTTTATGGTTATCACGTATAGGTTTTGATGTCAAGGATGTTCATGTTTGCTGTGGTTTATCCAATTTTTTGTTGTTGCTACCAGAAAACTCAAGGCTCCCCTGATAGTATCTTTTCATCTTTAAAATTAATTGAAGCATGCTTGTATGTTAATTTGTATCTACGTACATCATTTGTAAATTTAGAGTTGTAAATCTTGCTGTCAAGTCATTTGATCTGATGAGCTTAGGACAGATCAAATGTCTCTGCAATTTGCACTATGTATTTATGAAAATTTATAGGGCATACAATTGAAGTCATATTTGTCCTTCAAGGCGAATTTAGGTCGATCCAGGGATCGTATTGTCGATATTTAGTTAATTTAGACGGCACTGCTTCCATTCAGAAGTTTGGTGTATTTTTGGTATTTAAATTACTCATCAACCTGCATATAAGCAGTGTGACCGCACTGCTTCTGTTAGACAAGCTAATGTGACTACTAGAGAGGAACGGGAAATTCACGGTCAAATCTGCATATAAGCAGTTATTCAAGAAAGCTGATTCAGGGGCTTCAAGAAAAATTGAAGCCCTCACTTTTTACTTCAAATGTCCAGCCGTTTTTATAGGGGGCTGTCAAAAATCATGAAATGACTAAGTTATCCTTCTACTTATTACACCCCACTTACAAATTATAACACCCCACTTAAATTTTTTCCTAATCTAATTTAAATCAAAAACCAAACAAATCAAAACTTAAAAATCAAAACATCAAAAAAATTTCCCCTTCTCCTCTCTTCTCCTACTTCACTTTTCTCCTCCAAAATTTTCATTTTCGATTTTTTTATCATGGATGCAACCAACAATGGTGGAACAATGGAGTACCAAAGGTAACCATCCAAACCCACTCTTTGTTATTGATTTTGGTGCTAAAACTAGGTAAGATTCACTCCATGAAAATCAAAAAACGAGTACCAGAGATACTTACGGCTGGCTATTAGAGCCGTAAGTCCTTCTTACGTCTCGCATCTGAAGAACAGCTAGCCGTAAGTAGTTTGTTAGGTAAGCCATTAAAGCTTCAGATCCAAGCCGTAAGTTCAGTTTACTAGCCGTAAGTTAGTTACGTCTCATTTCGATACTTTAGTTACTAGCCGTAAGTTCCGTTAAATCAAAAATTTTGTGTCGCAAGATTACAGGCCGTAAGTACAAACTTAGCAGCCGTAAGTTTAGTTACGGCTGCATATCTATTTGGCTTAGTAGCCGTAAGTTTAGGAAATGTCAAATGTGTAGCTGTTTCCAAGCTAAACAACCTTGAATTCACGCAATTAGACCAAGCTAAACCTAAAGCAGGATTAACCCTTCTTCCAGAAGTACTCAAAACCCCTAAATCTCTAACACCACCACCATTCCTCCCCCAGCACCTTCAACAAAATCCACCACTTGATTAGTAACAACAACAGCTAAACCATACTTCTTAGCTTTCAACCTCAACACCCCAGAAATCTTAAAAAACAAAC
>JAJJMA010337740.1:0-19636 GCA_023529015.1 Papaver nudicaule
TCTAGTGTCAACCAAGCGTCCTTATTTGTGTACTGGAAATAAGGAACGCTTTATCACAGGATTAACATCCTGAATTATACGGTACCCCTTGGAAAAAAATAAAACTCTATTGCCATTGAGAAAAACTACTGAGAAACGTATAAACACTGTGTCTCTAGTGGACCTATCAGTTTGCGAACCAGTTCGCGAACCTTGTGAAAGTGTTTTCTGTACGTAAAACTCAGGAAAGAAACACTTATTAACCAGCTGGCATCATTCTCTCTTTACGAAAACTAAAACTCTGTTTTCGAAGTTTACTCAAATTCTAGAATGTAAACCCAATGGGACTCTGGGTATGCATTATTTGAGTTAATCCTTCCTGGTATTTTCTTATAAATACCCAAACACCTGATAGATTATATCATTTAAGTGTTTTCTTGCTCACCTACTCTAACCATGAGAAAGGATAGCATGACAGGAAGTAAGAAGAAGAGAATTCTGGTTAATGAAGACCTTACCCCTCCTTTTAAGATCAAAGGAAGAGATGCTAAGGTTTCTTGCTACTTTGCCTACCACTATCAAGACTTGGAAGAAGCTGATATGTATAATGGTGATGTCTTATATGATGTCATCAAGTGGTGCAGAGAAATCTTTCCTCAGCATAAGAAAAACATGAAAGACTGTGATTTGCTTGGTCTCCAGATGGAAGGAGTGTTGATTGAGATTATGCTCATGAAAGCACAATTAAGAGAACTTGTCAATGGCAAAAAAGATTGTTTTCAATGATGCAAAGGAAACAGGAGACAAGTCTTCCATGAGCAAATCTACTTAAGTCAGTTTTCCATAGTTATCTTAGAGTTCTTTCTTAGTAGATCAGATTAGTTGGTTCCTTGTGAGAACTTGTTTTTACTTTTGCCTAAGGAATATAAACTAAATCTGTTTAGTAGTTTGCCTTTCATGCCTTTTAGAGTTTTTCAAGCATGTACTACTTTATTTCATTAATAAAAGTTATTTTTAGATGTTATTAATGATGTTTGCAATACTTGATTTGTCTACCTCAATCTTATTGCAAAACATAGCTTTTTCCATTGCTTCGGTAGTGACGTAAAGTTGTGTCTATTTACAAAAGTTATGCTTTTTCTCACGATTAAGAAACTTTTGATTGTATGATTTTTAGGGTTTTCACAAACTCGGAATCATATATTCTTTTTCCGAAAAAAGTGGCTAAGGAAAAGAGATTATTAACAAAGCAAAACTGGATAACATTCAATTGTTCTTGTCCATGTTAGTTTTTGTCAGTTGTTCTTTATTGAATGACACCACACGGGGGGAGAGTTTTTTGAACTTGCGCTTAATAACAAATCTTTTTGGGGAGCGTGGATGTGGAATATTGGGAGAAAGTGTATCTATATTTCTCCATAAGGTGAGAACTCAGGAATCTTGTTGTTCAGATTACCTAAGTATACCATCTTTGAACTTGATATGCGAGTACTTAGCTTCACCTGTTATCATAGGTGTATGAAACCCTAGTCTCAAACTACTTTGTCATATTTTTGTGACAAATAGGGGGAGAATACATATGGTTCTTACTTCTTGTGGTGCATAACCATAGGGGAGAACATCATTTGCTTACTTGTTGTGCTTTTCACAAAGTATCAAGTAAGGGGGAGTAATTAAAGCTGAGATCAAGCTTCGTATCAAGAATGAGTAGAATCACTTTAAAAGTTTTGATACACCAACTTTAAAGTTTGCTCAGATTCTTACTCTTACGCACAAACAACATGTGGGATGAGCATACTAACCCACGTAAGCTTAAGCGTACCTTTATGGTTGTTTGAGCTGGATATGTTGTGACTGCTGACTACGGATTCATCAACAAGAGTTTAATGAACACATCAAGACTCAAGGGAGAAGTTGAAGAATTCAAGAAATCAAGAGATACATTTGGTTAGTACTTCATTGTATATTATTTGAATCCATATGTAAATTGGTTTTGTCACTAAAATTGACAAAGGGGGAGATTGTTAGGACATTGTCCGGTCAAACCCACTAGCGTTGGTATGTCAAGCTAGTTGTAAGTTTTAGGTGTCAAAACTCAGTTCTTGATTTAGCCTACTAGAGTTTAGATTTCAGAATTGGGATATAGACAAAGTAGTAGAGACCTTGAAGACGAAGACTGTAAAGACAAAGAAGACATCAATTATTCTTCATCGACAAAAGGTTAGTAGGAGTTATGACTTTATGGAAATTCTTCTATTCTACTTTCTCTATTCTTTCGAAATATAGTCGACTACTTTAGTAGTGATAATAGCGATTGATATCGTATTCTTGTCTAACGTGGCCTTGTGTTATGACCAGTGTTTGTTCCCACAAATATTGTGAGTACAAGAATGAATGAGATAGATTCGGTGCCATGTGTCCATTACAATGGTTTGCTTGCAAATCGTTAGTTGGATATGGATGAATCTAAAGGAGTACTCTTGAGCAAAGAGTCCATGGATTACAGCTGAGGACGTACACACGTCTAAGTTCTGGCTAAGCCCAGTACTTCCAGGGGAATCCAGATTTGACGAAATCTGACAGGCGGACGGTTCACGAACAGGTTCGCAAACCAGAAACTCGGATTTCTTCTGAGTTCCAAAGTGACTGAACATTTCGCGAACCGGTACGCGAATCCAATGTTGGTTACTTTGCTGGTGTCGGATTTAGTGGATATTCTTTCAGAATTTCACTTGAGTCAAATTCTAAACTCCTTTATCTCTTAGATGGACTTGTATATCACATAATATCTTTTGTGTTCCATCTAACGATCCTCAATGATTCAATAAGATAAGATTATCTCTGGTCTGTTGGATTTCTATCTTGAAGTGTTTTTGAGCTAACAAAACATTTGGCAGATAATGATAAAAAGAATTCCAATAATCTCTATTACTTGGTTATCAAGTTTAGGGTTTCCTTAACTTGTAGGACAAGTTTATTCCAAAGCAACCTATCTTATTGAGTGCTATAAATAGAGGTGTCTACGGACAAATACCGCAAGCATCAAGCATACGTGAAGGTCCTTAGGGAAGGTAACGTAAACTCTTTTCACTTCGGTGAACGCTTGTTGTGGTATAGTCATCCTCTATAGGTTGCAGCTCCTCTGGGAACTCCCTACGACTATAAAAGACTTCTCTTGAGAGTTGGGAAGCACAGGTAGGAGATTGAGACCATATTTGGTTGAAATCGGATTAACCTGTAACCTTGGTAACCTGATCACGTTCTTGTCTATTCCATAGTCCGTCTCTTCTGCTATACGACTATTCAAGAACTGATACGTTACACACAAGGTTGAAAGGTAGCAACGCACGGCTGCACTCGGTGTTGTAAGACCTAGTTAGCTCCAGTTATACAAGTTTCTTAAGTGATTCTTCGTGTATAACTGAGGTAGAGACAAGTTGGGCATAGCTTACTCGGTTTGCTTGTCAGCCCCGATTTGTGAAGTAGATTTCCGTATGACCTGGATTTAACAATCCGAAGGAAGTCAACTTGTGTATGGTAAACTGATAGAGGACAGTTAGACCATACGTCAACAATTAGGTTGCAAAGCCAGTATTGCTGACACAAGCCTTTGACATCGGTCAAAGCAACTCCTAGGCCTGTAAAGGACGTCAGCTGGGGGAATCAAGTGCGTGACGATCTGTGGGGGATCTAGAGACGTAAGGAGTGCGACAGTAGCCAATTCGCTTGGAGGGCTTGAGTTGGTCTCTGCTACATCCCAGACCGAAGTCTTATAGTAGGCTAGTGTTTGTAGTCAGTTTGTACTGGGCGGTGTTCAATCTGGACGAGGTCCCGAGTTTTTCTGCAAGGCAGTTTCCTCGTTAAAAAAATCTCTGGTGTCTTGTGTGCTTTTACTTTCCGCATTATATCTCTGATTATATAATTAAAGCACTAAGTAGTACGTTATCCAATAACTGTAGAGTTTAAATCCAAAGTCCCAACTTTGTCGAGTTGATCCCCAAGATCACAACTCCAGTTATTAGAGTTTGGATATTGATTTTTGAGATCGTCCAAACTTAAACCATAAGACTCACGAGCCAAAACGAAAAGTTGGTAGTATTTCTGTACCCCTCATTTTTCAAGTTTCTATCAAATCTTGGTCGTGATAAGATTGAAAATATTCAATCGACCCAAGATACATGATGGAATTTTACTTCCGACCTGTGCTTCACGATCCTCAAGTGAAGTGTTTCAATAGTCGTAGTCCAAAAGGACTTCGAGATGATGACCAACATTTATGCAAGGATACACAGATGTGTAGAGGATTGAGATTGTATCTTGCAGAAGGTCATCTATTTATAGTGATCACCGAGGGAGGCTTTGCTTAAAGTTTAAGCAACCTTGAGTAGGGCTCAAGCAAGTTCCGGAACTAAGAAAGTCAATAGCTTGATTACCCATTCTCAATCTTCTATGAACTTTGGACTAGGCCAATAGTTAAAGAAGACTCAACCTTGTTTGAAGGTTTGCGACTTCTGGTCCAATATATGTGTGGACATCGCTTTGCGACTTCTGGTCCAAATACTTGTTTGAACATCGCTTGGATTAAGTTGTTGAATTCCATGGGACAAGTAATGACAAGTCCGAGAACTAATCGTGCCTAGACCGAAAACTTCAAGATATGCAAGGTGGAAGTTTTCGCATGGCTTATATGTACGCGTTCATAGAGCAGTCATAGAGTTCAGGAGAATTCAGGAGAATTCTTGAACTTGTATGTACGCGTTCATACAGACTTTGCTCGTTCTCTGAAATGCCAAAAGCAACACATGTACGCGTTCACCGTTGGGGTCATTTCAAGAGACAATTCAACATACTCTACTTATACATATTATCACAAGTGTGACAAATGCAAAGGCGAAAATCCTAGAATACCTTCGGATCATATAAACAACATCATAGACTATTGGTATGATAGAAATGGTAAATACGATACGCAAAGGAAAAACCTTTCTAACTTTCAGCGAGGACGTTATGATTTATCAAGTAGTAAGCTTCGGTCTTCGTCTTCGTCAGTCTTCATCTCGATTACCTAAAACTATCCTAGTCCGAGGTTGTAGAGTAAACTTATCAAGGATTGTGTTTTTGTCTCATAAACTTGACAACTGACTTGAGATAGTAACATCAGTGGGTTCAACCGAGCAATGCTCTAACATTAGTCTAAAGGAAATCAAAATTGTATTCTTGTTTGATTACTTGGATACTTATAGGCGTCCTGTTAGAGGCAGGGTAGCGCTAGTATTCACGAAGGGAAGTGGATCAACTCCTAGGCATGTAAAGGACGTCAGCTAGGGGAATCAAGTACGTAGGTTTCTGCGGGAGCCAAGAGACGTAGGAGCACATTGGTAGCTGAGTTGCTTGTAGGGCGAATTCAGTCTCGATACAGTCCAGTCCGAAGTCTGAGAGTAGGCTAGCGTCTGTATACCGTTCATACTAAGGGTGTTCACATCTGGACGAGGTCCCGGGTTTTTTTTGCTAGGTTTGCAGTTTCCTCGTTAACAAAATTATGGTGTCTTGCATTACTTTTCGCTTCCGCATTATATTGTCTCTGATCTATATAATTGAAGTAATTGCAAGTTTGTTGATTCATAACCTTTGAGTGAATCCATCTCTATTGAGATCTACACGAACTACGTTCTTGTTAGGGTTCGGTTCTTTGAACTATACTCGGGTTGTTGTTTGAATATTGATTTGTGAGATCGTTCAAACAACTATAATCAACCTGGTTCACGAAATAAAAGTTGGTGGTGTATCTCGGTATCCCCGCTTTTTTAATACTTCCCTTGTAAACGTTTAGGTTTGATTATTAAGTAAGGCTTAAAATTGTTTAACTTCTTAGAGATTAGAAAACTTAACATTTATTCTTGAAAATAAAGGGATACCAAGTACACCATCAACTTTTGAATTCCTGGACTTAGTTGATTAGATTACTTGAACATCTCACAAATCAATATTATTCAAGTAATAACCTGAGTCAAGTTCTTTATTCAAGAACCGAATCCCAACAAGAACGAGTTCCTGTAAATCTCAAAGAGACGGACTCACTCGAAGGTTTAACCAACGTACAAACTTGCAAAACATTAATTATATCAATCAAAGATAATATAATGCAGAAGGTAAAAGTAAAGCAAGACACCAGAAGTTTTGTTAACGAGGAAACAACAATCCAACAGAAAAAACCCTGGGACCTAGTCCAGATTGAACGCACATAGTATTAAGCAAATACAAACACTAGCCTACTATCATACTTCGTACTGGATGTAATTGAGACTGAATTAAACCCTCCAAGCAATTCAGCTACCGCTATGCTCCTACGTCTCTTGACTCCCGCAAAAACTTACACACTTGATTCCTTAGTTAAGTTCCTTTATAGCTAAGAGTTGCTCCATAGTCTTTCGTGAAGACTAGCGCCACCCTGCCTCTAACAGGACGCCTGCTTGTACTAGATTCGTCATTCAACAAAGAATACGAAAGATGATCTCCTTTAGATTTAAAATCAAGTTTAATGGAAATCGATATATCACTTAGGGCTTATTGATCTAGACTAACTAATTTTATCTTGTAACGCGTGATGAACTCAAAGTGAGACCTAGTTCATGAATACGTTATGGAACTTCTAGGACTTATAACACCAAGTGCAACCATACGCAGTTTCTATCAAATCTTGATCTTTATTGATTGATTGAATAACAATTTGATCAACCTAAAATACAGAATCAAGATTGTTAAACCCGTCCTGTGCTTCACGATCCTCAAGTGAATTCTTTTCAATAGTCGTAACCTAAAGAAAATAGGTTTCGAGATGACGACCAACCTTTATGCAAGGTACACAATAATATGTAAAGGATACGGTTGTATCTTTGCATAAGATCTATTTATACTGATCGTCAAAGGAGGCTTTGCTTATAAGTAAGTTCTTGAACAATATATTTCCAACCTAATCTCCTCGAAACGTCTTTAACAAAGTGACATTGGATAGTGAGAAGACTCGCCTTGATCTATGAGAAGTCAAAGGTCTAACAAGTAAACCATGCACAAGGTTCGCGTAGGGTTACATAAAAGTGAAAGATTAATTTTGCACAGGAGTTCTGAAGGCCTGTTGTAAATGCCTTCATGAACGTGATCATAGAGGCAAACTTCTAAAGATAAGTTTTCTCCGGCTACTTATGAATGCATTCATGAATGCGAACATAACATGACCATTTGAGTTCAGGAAACTGAACTCAGTGGTATAAACACGTACACTGTAGCCATGGTAGAGTTTAAGAATTTTCCACACAATATATGAACGTGTTCATGAACGTAAACGATGTTGGGTGCCAGTTTGAACACTAACTCCATTCTCACTTTAGTTTTATAACATTGGATCACAATGGAAAAACCATTGTGCCAGAGAACTCATCTTTTAATCCTTCTAAGATCAATATATACAACATCATCGACTATTAATATTGATAGAATTGGTAGATACGAAATCAAAGAGAACCTTTCTAACCTTTTGACGATATGACGGTAAGTATGTAAGCTCCTGTCTTCATTCAAATGGTTTTCGTCTCAATGCCTTGTCTATCCTAGTACGAGAATGATATTGTAGACTAAATCAAGGATTGCGTTTTGGCAACAAAACTTGATAACTTACTTGATATACCAACGTCAGTAGGTTCAACCGAGCAATGCTATAACAATTCTTACTTACATCGTGAGTAGACCACATAGTCACATACTTTTTTCTTAATTTCTTTAAACTAGTCAAGGTAAGTAACACCACTGTTTCATTGATATCGTTGATCATCGTCATCATACTACCAATTGTACAAGAGATCAACGAATGATATGTTTTTGTACTTAAATCTAAGCTAATGTTTAATATTTTTGGTTTAAGGGGTGTTACTGATGAAAAAGGGAGAGCCGAGATTAAAGAGGAAAGAGACAAATAAGAGTTATATTGATTGATTTTTGAGGTGGTAAATATGAAAAATGAAATTGAAAAGTAGAAATTCTTATATAAATTATGTAGGGGGAAATAGGAAGAATGAAGGCGGTAAATAGGGAAACCCTTTTTATTTTTTAGGTTTTTGCGTGAACTTTTTCAGTATTTCTCTAGTTCTTCTTGATCATTGTTTGATGATTAGGGATGGAGGAAACATCAAAAACTCTTATGATTTTTTTATACTGTTGATGATGTTTCGTTCGCTGATAAGGTGAAGGGAAAGAAAAAAACGTCAATTGATCTTAATACGTTGCCTAATGTAACTATCTTTGAAGGTGAGCCTGATTTGGAATACCCGATTATTTTTTTCACAAAGGTTGTGATAGATATCAATATAGCCTTATTGGTCGTTTGAAGTTTAATGGTTTGAGCTTTAATCATGTTAAGAAAAACCTAGAAAAACAGTGGAAACTTGTGGGTGGACATGTGAAATACTTAACGTTAACGAAAGGTTTCTTTATTATCAAGTTGACGTCAAAGGAAGACAAGGTGTGTCATGGTGGTTCTTGGACGGTGTTGATGGTGGTTTTTGGCGAGGAGGTCACAGGAGTAATTTCGCATCAATTTCTGGCATCCTGGAATAACTCGAGACAAGGTATAAATTTATTTTACAATAGGGATAAGATATTTAATTATCATTAGTTGTATTTTGATATCTCACAACCCTAGCCTAGTAGCATGGTCCATATCCCTAGCCTACATGTAAAAATACCTATGTATGCGCATTAGCCTAGCTTGTACTTGAGCCACCCTCTTTGGATGCCCACGCCATCTCCTTGGCCTAGCCTTGGATGCCCACGCCATTACCTTGGCCTAGCCTTGGATATCCACGGCTACTCCTTGGCCTAACTTTGGAGGCCCAAGGCCGTGCTTGCCTTTAGCCTTTGGGTATCCACGCTATCCCTTGCTCTAGCCTTTGGGTATCCACGCTATCCCTTGCTCTAGCCTTTGGGTATCCACGCCATCCCTTGCCCTAACCTTGGATATCCACGTTCACTAGCTTACCTTGGCCTTTGGATGCCCACGGCCATCCTTGCCTTTAGCCTTTGGGTATCCACGTCTATTAGCTTGCCTTAACTTTCGGATACCCAGGTCTATCTCCTAGCTTCATCTTTGGATGCCCATGTTCATCCCTTGCCTAATCTCTTGGATGCCCACGGCCATCCTTGCCTCTCACTTTTGGATGCCCACGGCCATCCTCACCTTAACCTTTGGGCGCTCACAGCCATCTTTGGCTTAACTCCTTGGAGGCCTTGCGCCATCCTTTGCTTAACTCCTTGGAGGCCCATGGCCACGCCCTGGCTTGTTCTTTGGAGGCCTATGATCATGCCCTAGCTTACTATTTGGAGGCTCACTACACTAGCTTGGCCAAACTCATGGAGCCCCACGGCCATGCTTTGGCCAAACTCATGAAGCCCCACGGCCATGCCTTGGCCAAACTCATGGAGGCCCATGGACATCCTCTCTCTCACGGCTATCCTTGCCCTCTTAGAACTAAAGTATATCTTTCCCTAGCCTCCCCTCTACTTATGGGTCCCTATGATCCAAGTCCTAGAGGATTATGGACTTTATTGAATCCATAATACTCTAGTTTCCTAATCAAATTCGGAAATCTGGCAGATTACGAATTTCCTTGAAGGACGATTTTTACAGCCCAATCCGTGAACAATTAGGGGGCGCTTCCTTCACGAAAGTTTTTCCTCTGTGAGTTCCCTATAACATACTAAAATTTCGGTATTTTACCGAATATAGGCTGGCCTGGGTGATTTTATGAATGGACAACGTGCAAGCTGTCTAGAAATCTGAAAATAACGTAATGTTATGGCCCATCCTCAAACGTCCTATGCCTAACTTCTTAATAGGATTATTATGCTATGTAACATGGCTTATTATTATTATTATTATTATTATTATTATTATTATTATTATTATTATTATTGTGGACTATCTTTAGGTCTTGGATTGGCAATGCTTATGCATTCTTGATGGTGGCTACGCCGTGTTAGCGTCACTCGTCTATTTTTCCTGATTATAGACTTGCTTCTATAAATCAGTGCTATGATTCTTAATCATGGCTCATGGCTATGACTTATATTATTTTGGACATTCATATGTCTCCATTACTCAGAGAATTGGTGCATTACATGCCACAAACCAATTTCTCATATTTATGGCAAATCAAAAGTCGTATATACTTGACTATTGCCACAGAGAGTTGCTGAAATCCTCTCAGTCTAAATGGCAGTTGCATAGCTCAATCCTTAGACTTATCTCATTGGTTTAAATGGCGATTGCCCGGCTCAATAATTAGACCAAATCTAAAAGAGATATACAAGCTTATCGCTTAAATCTCTATCTTATCGCAAAGTCCTGAGTTTACCAGTAATTGGTACGACTTGCACCTAGTCATCTTTGACTTAACAAATATTTAACAAATCTTACGAGAATCAAGTTAGTTACATGGGGGGATATTCTTTAGGGTTTTGGTTTGGCGGTCTACGGCACGTGTGATTGCAACGGCTCAATCACTCAACGGGAAAGACACTAAGTCGTGTGAATGTTGCTGGAAAGATGAGATAAGGTAGTGGGTTGTTAGTCTTCCCTATTATTAGGCGCAAGACTCTTAACAACTGACCCCACTCACTCCTCACTCCCACTCTTCCACTTCTTACAAGATCAGTTGGAATTCTATTGCTATAAATAGGTCACTCGACCAGTTTGGAAATACAACAACAACGCGAACAGACAAGTTCAACAGTTTAATTCAGTGCAAGTATAATCAATCTGTCTTATCGATAATTGATTAACTCTTCTCATTCAGCATTCAATATCTAGTGAGAGCTGAATATCCATTCTTTTTTAGCAATTTAATCATCAACATCACAGAAATTATAGCAATTCTCTGATCTCATCTTTCTCTGCTTCCCTCCCTAAACCAACCCTATATCTTCTTCTTGTAACTGAAGCAATACTCGAACGGCCATTTCTTGGTTTAGGCAAGTCTTGTTCGATCTTTACCTCTCGAATACCATTACAACTTCTTATTACATCATCACACTTCACACTTTACCCCTCAGATTTTCTTTATTGTTTTACCCCTAAAACATTTGGCGACCACAATGGAGGTCATTATCTCAGTTGTAAGAAAAGATGGTTGAAACCAGAAGGCAGAGTTCAGAGAACACAAATTCTCCAAATATCACCAGTGGTCCCACAACCTCATCTGTTACAAGTGGGGCTACAAACCCTAGAGTTAGTGGCGCCATCACTTCTGCTGGCCCCACCATCCAAAACGTGAACCATATCACGTCCCAAAACCCTAATTTCACGCCTGCCTCAACTCAAGTGGGGCCAACCTCATCTCCCTCCTTCATGGACGTCCATCCTGGGTCCACTTCATCCCTATCCTATGCTAACACGTCCCCCCTATCTTTTGGTATGGGGACCACCACTGTCCAAGATAGGGACGCCACCAGCTCCTCTGCTAGTCCCACCACCCAAAACGTGAACCCTATCACAACCAGAAACCCTAATTTTGTGTCTGCCTCAACCCAGATGGGGTCAGCCTTATCGTCTTCTCCCTTGGGCGTGTTATCCCCTATGGTGGGTTCCACCACGCCTACTCTATCCAATATCACGTCCCCCCTATCTCATATGTTGGGGAATACCACTACCACTATCTCTCGTACTCCTTACACTCCTATCTCAAGCCGCACGGAAGCTTTTCTCTTCGGGCCCCGCACAGGAGAAACAAGAAGTACTGAAACTCACCTAGCATCGTGGATCTCATGGAGACCCAACAAGATCTAGCCTTAAGTCAGAATAATATGGTGAAAACCCAGATGGAGTTGCTGACGTGTTTGAGATCTCTCTCAGAGAAGTTGACGCCACCAACAAACCCAGGGTTTGCACGTGCAGATCCCCTTGCTTATTCCAACAGGGCAGGTCCTTCTCAGATTCATGTTATCCCTGATAATCAAGACACTCGTGTCCACACCATACATGAGCCAAGCACGGGTTCTCGACACAACTTTGTCACTCGTGAAGATTTACAGAATCTCCTACAGGCTCAGAATGTGGAAAATTCAGATTTGTTTCATCGTCAGGAGGAAAACACTGTGGATAATGAACTCACATGTTTAGAGTATATCTGAAGGCTCCAACAATATTATAGTATTAAATACCTTCACCTTGTTTATTCTTAAACTCACATTGTTTAATTGAATTTAATTGCTTTAGGGACTTGCTAGCCTTTTTGATGTGTATGATCGTTCACTCCGCCGTCTAGATGATCTTAATACTGATCTAAAGAAGGCGAAGAGAGATTCTGCCACAGCCGGTGAGATTACTGTTCTCAGAGAAAGTTTGGAAAGAGAGCGAGGAAGAGTTAATGACCTGATGAAGGAGAATTTCGATCTTCGTACGAAGCTCAGTAATGCACAGGCTGAAGTGAAAAATCAGGAAGCTCTTGTAAAGGAGAAGGATCGACTCCTTGAAGCGGCTAAAGCAGATTACGATAAACTTGCTGATTCTACCAGATCTGCTGCCATCTGTTCTTCTTCTCGCAACTTTTTCTAGGATGAACTTTATTAATATCTTTTCTTTTGTTTTATGAGCGGCTGTGAGACTTCTCTTATATTCTTCTTTTTCGATTAACTACTATGGTGATGTTTTGTTGTACTCAGATTTTTGTTTTTGTTTTTTTTGTTTGTACTATATGGTTTATTCTTCCTTTAATATGGAGCTATATTTTGTCATATTTGCACTTATTTGATTTATTTTGTTGTTTCGTCTTTCTGCTGCCGTATTTTTAATGGTTCTTGTACCTCTTCCCAATTGAGAGTACGGCAATTCTCAAAGGTGCGAACAATCTTATTTCGAGATACCTGGCCAGGGTCTCTTTCTGTGCTGTTGTTTGAACTTCAGGTTTGAGCTTCTTATAATTGATCGGGGCAGCTCTTTACCAGGATCAGTCTTAGCTATTTAATGATAGCGATGGTCTGTGTTATATGATACTGGATTCTATCATATAACATTTGTTTTAGATCATACAACAACATATGAAGATACGAAATTAGGTACGAAATTAGGTTTAGATCATACCTTCACCAATTATCCGGTGTGAATCCGGTGATTCTAAGAGATAATTAGACTTTAATTTGATCTGCTAATCTTCTTCTAGTAAATGAATCTACTGGATCGATAATGTGATGTGAACAATTTGCTTCAACTAACCATCATAACAGTAAAGTAAAGAGAGAGATTGTTTAGAGAAAGAGTCTAGTCTTGTTTTCTCATTAATGGATTACTTGGTTTACAGATGAGGCATGGCAGGCCTTTTTATAGACGACGGGAATACAAGTTTAGGGGTGAATTAGTAAATACATCAGATAAATATCTTAGATCTGATTATTTCGCTCGCATTCCCGCCTCTTGGATGACAGAACCTCGTAGTCTCCCTTGCAGTCTCCGCTGTTTGCTTAACCGCCTTTGGTCGTGTCGGGTTCTGTATCCACAGCCTTTGCGCCTATCCGGACTCTGGTACCTTGGTCTGATCCTTCTCTCGGTCGTCATGCATGACCTGCAGTACCTCTCGTCCAGTTCCTGTTGCCTTCTGTGGTGGATGCTATATTTTGTCATCTACATAATGATAATGTATCAGTACTTTCAGAAAAACTTGAAAATAAGACTGTTAAATATGATAATCTTGTTCAAGAATATTCTGAAGCAAAGAGATATATTCAATCTCTTAAAAACACCATAAGTGATGGTCTCTCTCGCGAAAAAAACCTTCAGAACAAAATTGATGATCTGGAGAACCGTGAGATGAACGTGGCACTTTACTCGGAACGTTCTCTTGAACCTCCAAACCTTTGTTCTGACAATGTCTTGGAAAATTCTCTTCGTACATCATTGGATGAAGACGAATCTGACTCAGACATTAAAGAAGTGTACCATGATGATCTTGTTGCTAATAAACTTCTCAAAGAATGTCACCTACAGATTTCTGATCTTAAGAGTTCATTATTCGCTGAGAAGTGTAAAAGCAACCAACTTAATAGTTCAGTTGTCAGTTTAATGGAACACAATCAAATTATGAGTACACGCGATCACAAAAAGGAAATTTCCTGTCTCAAGGAACAACTTTATGAGGCTCGTGATCGAGAAATATCCTTGAGCAAAAACTAAATACTCTGGGGAACCGTGAGATGAACTTGGAACAAGTGGATCTCAAGGTTCAAATTGAATCATATAAGAATGATCTAGTCACTGCTCTTGAAAGGATTAAATGGTTGGAAGAAGAAAGTTTGAGTTTGAAAAACTTGAATAAAAGCAATGAAAGCTCAAGAAAATTAAACTCAATGCTAGGAGCAATTAAACATCATCGTGACACACGAGGATTGGGCTATAAAGGAATAGATGCTCCAAGTACTAGCAAAGAGATTAAATTTGTTAAGGCTAAAAATTCTTCTCAAGAGACCACCACTGATGAAAAATCCGCTACTCAAGTGAAAGATGGAAAGGATGTCCACCAAGTTCCCAAGAAGGCACACACACATCCAGGTAATTCTAAACATCCAGGTAAAAATCTCACTCCTTTTGTTACTAAACATTGCTATTATTGTGGATATAAAGGTCACTTGCAAAAAAGATGCAAATTCCGTAAATGGGATAAAAAGTTCAATTCAGTTGTTTTGGAAAATAATGTCAGACCAAACAACAAGGCTGCTCTTCAAGAAAATACAGGTTGTAAACGTCCAACCTTTAGGCATATAAATTAGAATTATGGCAAAGCAAGTAATGCCTATAAACGTTCGACAAAGTCCTCTCGTAATCGTCATAATTACCGAAAGGAAAATAAATTTGTTAAAACGAAGACAAAATCTGACGCTCCCAATTGGAAAACGACTAACTTGCAAAAGAATAGTCAATCAAATTCTCTTCCAAGAAATCTTGGTAAGAATAATGGGAAAAATGATACTACTGCTCATAAACCCAATCAGGTGTAGATTCCAAAGCATAGTGTCAATAAGAAGGATCACCCAGACGCAATATCCATTGTGATGATTGACGAAAGAGTCTTCGAAAGATGATGTCATCTCTCGTTGATGCAAAGGTGAACCAAATAAGGGAAAATGAGAAACAATCAGAGACTATTTCTGTTTCTACCACCTGTAGTGAACAAAATTTTGTTCACGCTAACACGACTTGATTGTGTTGTGCAACCTCACCATGAATGCCCTAATTGAATATGGTGAGGGAAAGCACGGGAAATAGGGCACATCATTTAGATTAACTCTGAATGATCTTATGATTGGAGAAGTCTCAAAAGGTATGTCTTAAACCTAATTATGTTTGATGATTTCATTATTCTTGCTTTGAACCTTGATCTATTATTATCAAATCACATTGTATTATTGAGCGTTACTTCGCTAAGTGGTTTGATGGGAATCCTAGTATCATCATGATCAATTGTTCACTTGTGGTTCAAAAGCCCAATCTTTTTAAAGAAAAGACAATAATATTCATCTATAATATTTGTTGAGCAATGTTCTTCAAAGAGATGTGTCCACGCTCAAAAGGTTATGTGACCTTTTTGTCTTGATGGTTCATGACTGTAAACTCCCAAAATGGTTGTCATGATTGTCTTTTCGGCACCGTATTATTATATATTATGATTTATGCAATGTCATATTCAAGGTGCTACCACATCACAAGCATGAGTCCAAAATGTAATGAATCGATGTGGGTATCAACACTTCTTGTACTACTTGTTGGTTTCTCCCTGCCTCTGGCTCCTAAGGCAAGAGTCGAGAACAGGATCCATGAGAATCCCCACTTGTTTAAGCTAAGAAGGATATGCTCTTAGATAAAAAGATCTAATCATAAAGTTGATATTTAAACTTAAGTTACAATAATTGGGTAAAATACTCATGAGATAATTCTCATGTTGATATCTTGCGAATCCCTCACCTTCATGGCAATGATTGATTAAAGGATAAAAGGCATGAGGTAATAAAGTCATTGACAAGTTATTCGCAAGACAAACCCATACCGACTAATGATCTATGAATATCATTCTTGTTTCTCTAACTCAATTTGTGTTTAAGTTCTTAAAAATTACAGGTTTGAAGAAAACAAGATTAGTCGATAGAAGTGGGAATAGAGCTAGTTCATAGTTTTAGACCACAACAGTCTACGCGTTCATATGTTGAATGGGCAATTCTATTGAACTCGAGCAAAAGTTATGTATGCGTTCATGAACGCGTTCATACGAGTTCGGAAAATTCTTGAACTCCATGTTTGTTCTATGTTCGCGTTCATGAACGCGTTCATATAAGCCAAGGAAAAACTTCTCTTTTGAAGTTTTGTCTATTGTGTTTGGATTTTCGAACTCACTCACAATATGGCCCATGGAGCTCCTGTCCACTTGTTCCTTTTATGTTCACGTATTTACGCGATTCTCGTATATGGAACCTTTGACTTCTAGATACTTCTCTTTATAAGAGATTGCTAAAGTTTCGTATAAATCCTTTAATTCTGAAGGTAGTCACGTTGTTCCTTATAGAATGACACATTATGGGGGAGAGTTCTTTTTGAACTTGTTCTTCATGGTAATATCTTTTTGGGGAGTGCGGCTGTGGAATCTACGAGAGAATTGCATGTTTTTCTCTCTCGTTTCAGGTATGTTTACCTTTGTCTACATTGATTATTGCGATTTTATGAGGATTCATATATTTCTTTTCTTTGTCTATTTTATGACAAAAAGGGGGAGAAATCTTGTAGTAAGGGGGAGTAAAATCTTTCTATCTACTACGACAAATGTCTACGGCATTGTCATAGGGGGAGTAAAATCGATGTGCTTGTCATGTCAAAGCAAAAGTTAGTGTATTGAGTAAGGGGGGGAACGTTTCAAATTGTGTAGTATCTTGAAGCATCGATGCAATATGCTTACAAGTTTTACATACTACTCAATTGCATAACAAACTCTTGTTGGACTATGTCCTTCTAGAAACCAAGATGTGTGGTGACTTTGAGTTTGTTATCTATACCTTGAATCTTCGCTTGCAGGGACACTCTTATCTGAAGACGCTGAAGATTACAAGAAGATCAAGTACATTATGGTTAGGGCTAAAAGATTTTACTTTTTGAATCCATATGTAAGATTGGTTTTTTGTCACTAAAATTGACAAAGGGGGAGATTGTTAGAGCATTGCTCGGTTGAACCCATTGATGTTGCTATCTCAAGTCAGTTGTCAAGTTTATGAGACAAAAACACAATCCTTGATAAGTTTACTCTACAACCTCGGACTAGAATAGTTTTAGGGAATCGAGACGAAGACTGATGAAGACGAAGACCGAAGCTTACTGCTTGATAAATCATAACGTCCTCGCTAAAGGTTAGAAAGATTTTTCCTTTCTGTATCGTATTCACCATTTCTATCATACCAATAGTCTATGATGTTGTTTATATGATCCGAAGGTATTCTAGGATTTTCGCCTTTGCATTTGTACAATTGTGATAATATGTATAGGTAGAGTATGTTGAATTGTCTCTTGAAATGACCCCAACTATGAACGCGTACATGTGTTGCTTTTGGCATTTCAGAGAACGAGCAAAGTCTGTATGAACGCGTTTATGAACGCGCACATACAAGTTCAAGAATTCTCCTGAATTTTCCTGAACTCTATTGACTGCTCTATGAACGCGTTAGCCATGCGAAAACTTCCAACTTCCATATCTTGAAGTTTTCGGTCTAGGCATGATTAGTTCTCGGACTTGTCATTACTTGGCCCATGGAATTTAACAACTTAATCCAAGCAATGTTCAAACATGATTTGGACCAGAAGTCGCAAACCTTCCTAGTTCCGGAACTTGCTTGAGCCCTACTCAAAGTTGCTTAAACATTAAGCAAAGTCCTCCCTTGGTGATCACTATAAATAGATGACCTTCTGCAAGATACAATCTCAATCCTCTACACATCTGTGTATCCTTGCATAAAGGTTGGTCGTCATCTCGAAGTCCTTTTGGACTACGACTATTGAAAGACTTCACTTGAGGATCGTGAAGCACAGGTCGGATGTAAAATTCCATCCCGTATCTTGGGTCGATTGAATATTTTCAATCTTATCACGACCAAAATTTGATAGAAACTTCGTAAGGTAGATCTTGAATCGTAAACCCTAGAAGTTCCCAACGCAAATTCACGAACTAGGTTTCATACTAAGTTCGTCACGCGTTTGGAGGTAAAGTTGTTTAGGCTAGATCAATAAGTCCTATTCAACATATCGATTTCCATTAACCTTGACTTTAAGTCTAAAGGAAATCACAATCGTATTCTTGTTTGATTACTTGGATACTTTTAGGCGTCGGGAAGTGGAGCAACTCCTAGGCCTGTAAAGGACGTCAGCTAGGGGAATCAAGTACGTAGGCTACTGCGGGAGCCAAGAGACGTAGGAGCACATTGGTAGCTGGATTGCTTGTAGGGTGAATTCAGTCTCGATACAGTCCGAAATCTGAGAGTAGGCTAGCGTCTGTATACCGTTCATACTAAGGGTGTTCACATCTGGACGAGGTCCCGAGGTTTTTCTGTTAGGTTTTCAGTTTCCTCGTTAACAAAATTTTGGTGTCTTGCCTTACTTTTCCCTTCCGCATTATATTGTCTATGATCTATATAATTGAAGTAATTGCAAGTTTGTTGATTCATAACCTTTGAGTGAATCCATCTCTATTGAGATCTACAAGAACTACGTTCTTGTTAGGGTTCGGTTCTCTGAACTATACTCAGGTTGTTGTTTGAATATTAATTTGTGAGATCGTTCAAACAACCATAATCAACTGGGTTCACGAAAACAAAAAGTTGGTGGTGTATCTCGGTATCCCCGCTTTTTCAGCAGCTATCCTATGTGGGTCCCCATCAATTCTATTTGTCTCTCTTTTTGCGTTGCACTTACGGTTCCTCTGTAATACCCCGATTCGACAGTAGGGTTTGTCGAATGAAATATAGGTAATGGTTTGTCCTTTCCTAACACCTAGGCCTTTTCGAGCATAATTAACTCATAAGTCGGTAAACTCTGCACTTAAACGTGCTTGGACGAGAGTAGTCCAAGGATGGGTGACCTCCCGGGAAGCTATTGTTGGATGACCGCAGCAGTGCCCCTTGAAAACCCCACGCTGCCGGATGACTGCAGTGGCTAAGTGGGGACAATATCGGTGGAGGGATGGGTCATTACAAATGGTATCAGGGCCGACGACAGGTCACTTTTCGAGGGTGAGTGAGTACGCTGGAGGGGTTGGTCCAGATAGACCGTCTCATGAGGGACAAGGAACGTCGGAGATCTGGGCTTGAAAAATATATTCCGGAGCCGAGGACGGCTCCAAATTAAAGGTGGTGGTAGGGTTTGCTGAATGGAATATAGGTAATGGTTTGTCATTTCCTAACACCGAGGCATTTTCGAGCATAATTAACTTAGAAGTTGGAAAAACTCTGCAGGTAAGCGTGCTCGGGCGAGAGTAGTCCAGGGATGAGTGACCTCCCGGGAAGCTACTGCTGGATGACCGCGGCATTGCCCGTTGAAAACCCTTCACTGCCGGATGACCGCAGTGGCTAAGTGAGGACAATATCGGTGGAG
>JAJJMA010337740.1:20036-33924 GCA_023529015.1 Papaver nudicaule
CCTAAAACTGTTCCAAACTGTACCATGTACAGCATGTGCCGCATACTGGACTGAAGAAAAGGAAAAAAGAAAAAGAATGCGGACAGGAGAGGGAAGGGTGAGGTAAAATGCATAAGATGAGCGAAGTCCGGTGTGAGGCATATATAGCCTGTAGAGAGTGGTAATCAGAGAGTGACAGATCAATTTTCCTTTTTGTTTCTGAAAAGTTGAGTGAATGAATGGAGAGAGTACTATAAATAAAGTGGTAGTACATCACTAAACCATAAAAATGCTTCGACTATTTCTGCATCACCACCACTATTATTAACTTTGGAAAGAAAAAAATAATATATATATTTTCGTCGATAGCTTCTAGGGTTTTCCAAATGGAATGAGTTTTAGGTATACAGAAACCAAATTGTTTTAAAACATCAGTTTTTTTCTTAGAAAGAAGAGATAAATGGCTTCATCACCAAAAGAGAAACAACTTGAAGATCATCTCAAAGAAGCTGGAAAACAACTCCTCAAACCCCCTTCTTCAGTTGATGAACTTCTTTCCCTTATCTATGTAAGCTGCTTTCCTCTTTGCTTAAAGTTTTGATTTTATTTGCTCTATTTCCTGCTTGATTGTCTTCATTGTTGTATAAATGAAGATGTAATATTGTGCTTACTAGGTTTTGCAAAAAATTCGAAATTTTGTAACATGCATGTTCTTAATCTGCTGTTCTCACCACAACTTTATGTTTAACTGGTGAAGTAAGTAATGCCCTATTTAGAGATTTATTCTGTTCCTTATACTTTTTCAAAGGTGCTGTCTTTGGTGTTTCCTAATAGTGCTCGGAAGGTTGTGTATGTTCACCTAATCAATTGTGGGTTGTTTCTCAAGCTAGGCTGTTTAGAATGGATTGGGACTTCGAAGTGTCAGCTTAGTCAGTTGCGCAATGCATTCAAAATGTATCTCAGTTTTCTAGTACTTAGATAGATCAGGAACATGGACACAAAAGATGATCCTTTGTGCCCTATTTAGTCCCCACTACTTAATCAGGTAGTAAGTTGCACTGCGGCCGCTTGGTTTTTATCTTCTTTATGTTCACCAGCTACCTTTTTTCATTAGATTAACGCCAGCTATCTTCTTTATGTTCACCAGCTACCTCTTTTCATTAGATTAACACCAGATTTTATTAGAAGCAAAGAATCTAGAAATTCTATAATTCAAAAGACGACCAATCTATCTCAAGCGATAGAGTTATACAGAAAAGAAGGAGGCATAATTACCAACTAGGATCACCAAAAGTAGCACCCCACTTGGCCATTACATCTGCACAAAGATAAGAGAGATAATAAAAAAACACTCGCAAGCGTCCCATCTGACATGAATAGACCAAGGAACAAAAATTTACTTTCAAGGTCATAATAACTGTCATAGAATCACTCTCTAGCCAAACTTTGTATAATTTCTGAACTTAACCTCCACTGCATGAATAAGCCACCCAGGATTCCGCCATCTTTGAAGTACTGAACCAAACAGAACAAGCTAACAAACCCATCACTCATGGTTTTACAGCCAACTCAACCTGGATTTTCATATAAGCATCTGTCAATGTTTACCTTGATCCATCCATACAATGAACGGTGCTGAAAAATAGGACTTGCTGTAGAATCTTTCCTCGACTTTCCAACTAGGCCAAAATAGCGACATCATGAGTAATGCTTACAAATCATCTTTAACGTGTTTGTAACTTACCTAACCGCCTAAATACAGTTGATGATAGCCACTTGAAGAAGATTCTGCAAATTAAAACATGCACTAGATCCACAACACCTTGAAGAAGACTCTTGACTGATTGGTAGCTTATTCACTTGATAAGTGCTGGTTTTCCAACACCACACAGCAGTAATAAAAAAAAAGATGCGTTGAGGTTTCACAAACTTGAGGATAACTACATGGCGAGGAACATAAGGTATCCCGATTCTTTGCATAACATCATATTAGCTAGCTTTCCAATAATAACTTCTAAGCCAACCTAGGAGTGACGAGGAGGCACAATCACAGATGGTAAATGAGCAAATGACAGTTGTTGGGAGCCATGACTTTTACCAAATTCATGAGCTTCATCAGACCAAGGCTACCACTTTAGTTATTAACAACACAGCACACTATATGCCACCAAAGATTGATGCTAAGACCAGTAAGAATAAAAAATTCAATATTAACTACCTCACCGCAGGGTTAGTGAGAAAATAAAGGTAAAAGTTCTCTACTCTGCAGATCTCTGGTAATTGTTTGTTTTGGTCTTGGTATCAACACATTTGATTGTTCTTAGATGAAATGGGATATAGTTGATAAAATGAACTTCCATTGAAATTAGAAAAAACAAACAAGAAGGTACGTAAATTGGTGATCTTTAGCTACTTGTTGGAAGCCTGTTATCTTAGAGTTGTTGGAGTTGAGTCTAACACTCAGTTGGGTCTCATCTTTCACCTTTTATACTTGTCAGGTTTTGTCATGGTTATTTTGCATGAAACTCATTTTCATGGCCTTTAAATTGCATAATGGAAGGCCCTTACAGAATTGCTCTTTATTTACATATCTGATTCGGCTGTAGTGAGATTTTCTTTCTGTCTACTTATTCGGATTAGGAAGTGGAGGCTTCTTTATTGAAGGTGAATCAGTCACCATCTAAGTCAATGCAAAAGGCCATTTCGCCGTTGGTGAAGGCACTGTCTGCAGATGACCTTTTGAGACACCTGGATACGGATGTGAAAGTTGCTGTGGCATCTTGCATCACTGAGATCACTAGAATCACAGCACCCGAGGCTCCTTACAGTGATGATCAAATGAAGGTAGTCAGGTTTCCTTTTCCAATGCTTTTGCGTGGTTCATGTATTATCCTGATGTTTCAAACCTCTCTTTCCATGGGCTCATTTTCGCTCCCTTCTGCTTTATTATGTGTAGGAAATATTTGAGCTGATTGTAGCAACATTTGAGAAGCTGTTCGATACGTCGGATCGTTCCTACTCTAAGAGGGTCTCAATTCTTCATACTGTGGCAAAGGTGCAGTCTTGTGTTGTCATGCTGGATTTAGAGTGTGACTCGCTCATCCTTGAGATGTTTAAGCATTTTCTGAACACCATTAGGTTAGTATTCGAGCTACGGTATTTTTATTCGAACTTTAGCAAAGATTGTGTCTGTTACTGATCATTTTAGATGTATATCATTGTTTTGGTTTTAGATGTCCAACCTTTTGCAGTTCAAAGAACTGTAGGTTCGCATTGAATTAGTTTAGAATTGTTTTATGAATGTTGGCATATTCCTGCTTACATATGTTGAACCCTTGAGGTGCCATCTCTCTAGATTTAACAAAGTTCACGTGGTCATTTCCTCGTGGATATTAGTTTGTACCGGAAGCAATTAGTTTGTGAGTACATATGACCCTTGGTAACGACTTGCTAACAACTTATATTCGCTAATATTATTTTTACAAACAAATCAAATGTTTAATCGTTTGTGTGTGCTACATTTGTACTTCACGTAAGATAACCTGATGCCTGATTGGAGATTTCTAATTGAACAATGGGACATTTTAGTATCATGTTCATGATTCCTTCGTTTGTATGACTGCTGTTACACACAAACTCTGAAGCTTAGGTTTCTCTTCTTCTGTGGTACATCGTTTAAGTTAGTCATACCTCTTGTATGGTTAATTGTAGAAGTATGATAAGTTAGTTGCTGTTTTTTTGCATGCTTGTTTTGTCATTTTGTATACTCATAAGGTTCCCATGTTTCTGAGTTCTGACAACTGACTATTGCTTTTTTTTTTTCCCACAAAGTGCGATGTTTAGGCATCGCCAAATACACCAAAAAAAAAAATATACTGATGTTAGTTGTTGTGAAGGGGAGATTGTTAAAGAAGGATAAACACTCCATGATATTAAGAAAGTTGTTTATAACTCAACCAGGAAGTTGTTTATAAGGTGGTTCGTGGAGGCCTACAGCTTAGTTCAGCCAGGAATCATGTAGTGAGGGTATAAAGAATAAGAAATTGATTATGACAGTGTCATTAACAATACATAGAATATGCAATTTAACTTAAGTAATACCCAATAAGGCAAAGTAAAGCTAGAGATGAGTGTACCCTTGACAACAAGCATCTAAGGGTTGTGAAAACCGACAGCTGTTCAAGAAGTTCAATTTAGCCATGCTTAAGATTTTTAAATATCCACAACCCTTGATGACTCACCTAATGCAGACTGCAGAGATTATACTTTACTTTGTATCCAAAATTTTCTTAAATGAGAGTGCTCTAAGGTTAATGATGGAAAGCATGATTATGATTTAATTTTTTACAACTTATAAGCAATACCTTCTTATAGTATTGCTTATTGAAGTTATTGCTTGTATTGAAGTATATAATTGTTTGTTAGCAGTAAATTTATTAGCTAATGCTGTCTATCATATCAGGTGCACCTTTCTTAGCTTCTATTTGATACCATTGATGGAGAATATTTTTGTTAATTTACAGGGACTTCCACCCACAGAGTGTATTTTTCTCCATGAATAAAATTATGTCCTTGGTTCTAGAAGAAAGCGAGGATATTTCTCATGAGATTCTTTCTCTTCTTTTAAGTAGTTTAAAGAAGGACAATCAGGTAATATTCTACCCAAATATTCTTGATCTCATCTTCTTACAAGACTTGTATGCTTCGCAGCTTGGGAATAATGCTTCTAGTTATCATGTGTCACATTTTAAATTGGATGACCAAATAAATTATTTTTACAAGACAATAAAAGACACTACATTCTTTCTGTATTTGTGACTAAGATCCCATGGGTTCATAACAAATTGTAAATCCTATGTACGTAATTGTATGTTCATTCAGTAAGTTTCATCTGAACCAGTCGAAGTAACGACTTAGTTCTTAGTGGCTTGATGTAGTCTGTCATCATGGATTTCATGAAGGGTATTGCTTCTCATTTTGCTCTTTTAAGATATCGTTTTGTCCTTTTTATCTCTTTTTCTTATTACTGTCTCCAATGATGTTTCTTAAATAGGATGTATTGCCTACTACAAGGAAGTTGGTAGAGAAAGTGCTTGTAAACTGCAGAACTAAGTTGAAGCCATACCTTAAGCAAAGAGTGGAAGATACAGGCTTGTCACTAAATGATTACAGTGATGTTGTATCATGTATATGTCAAGAGATGTCTGATGCAATCAAGCACAGTGATGATGTCTCTGAAGAACATTCGGTCTGCTTCTTGTTCTCTTCTCTTTATTTTCATTATCTCCTAGAAAAAAGTGTTTTTGATGCTTACTTTTGTAAATTTCTTGAGCTGTTTTTGTTACTGAATGTTTTTGCTTCTTTGAAACATATATTGAATGCGACTATTATCACCGGGGAGGGTTTAAGTTTTTCTTATGAAACTACTGTATCCTCTTTCTGTGCCCTTGAGAAGACTGTCTAGTTATACCTTTATCTTGCAGTTGTGTGCTAAACTTTGCAAAGATTTAGTTCTTTAGAATTATTATATGTTACATTGAACGTATGTATGGTATATCATGAAAAAAGATATAAGCTCGTTACTTACGGCTCGTGGCAAGTCTTCTGAAAAAATGTGAACTGCTTGTGATTAGTTGTACTGACTCAGTGCTCCGGCATCTTACAGGAAAATGAGGGCAAGCCATCTGAGAAAATGACCTCTGATGAGCCACAGGCAAGTAATTATTTGGGTAATCTTCTTTGTTAATATTTTCTCTGACTTTTCGTATGTTTAATTCTAAGATATCAGCTCAAAATATTCCATCTTTTAATTAGGTGACTAAAGAGATGGGGACAGAAGAAGTGGTTTTGCACCACCTTGTAAAAGAATCTAAAAAGTTTGTGACAAGTAATGGTATATCCAATACTGAAAATGGGAATTCTTTGGTAACTCCAACTTCTCCAGTTAAGAACCCAGATCTTTCTATTAATAATTCTCCATCCAAAAGGCAGAATGATCTTGATGAAAATCGTTTTACAAGGATCCTAGAATCCAAAAAGAAAAACAAGAAAAACCTGCTTGGTTCCCCTTTAGAACCACAAGACGATCAAGGATATAGTGATATAGAAGCACAACCATCTGAACGTCAGGGTAAAAAGAAAGTTTCTGCGGTGGTCAATGAGGATAAACTGGTACCTGAAAAGGATGGCGATCCAACAAATGATTCAGAAGAAGGAAGTCTAAAGAAGTCCGTGAAGAAATTAGATACAAGAGATTCTGGGGGCAAACCATCACTGAAAAAGCTGGGAGGTGAAGCAAAGAAGGCAAAGGGGAAAACCATTTCCAGGAAGGGTGTACTTGGTGACATGAGTAGCAAGGTATCATCCTAAGTTGTTTAGCCTCTTATTTTGTTTCATTATAGCACTGTCTACTTGTTTTTTACCCCTGGTTGATCTGATATATTTACGTGTGGATTTTTTCTTTCTTCTATACAAAAAATGTTCGAACCACGAAGTCCAACCAAAACTCAGCAAATAAAAGAAGTCTTTCTGAAGAAACGCTCAAAACAACATCAAAGAGAAAACAAACTGTAGGGAAGGAAGAGGTACGAGTTCTTTCATTACTATTTGATTTTCTTATTAGTCTATTTATATTTTTAGTTTTGTCAGTTATGTATTTTGGCCCCTCTTGCATATGCCATCTGTTACCACCTTGCCATACTCTAATTTCCTGTTGGATTCGTCGTTTGAAAATTCAAAGCAATCTACTTTAAGTGTTCCCCACGTAATTGAAATTGTGGGTATTCTGCGGATTGAAAATAATATCTTCTCGGCTCTCGCAAGGTTGTAATCTGAGATCAGCTTCACTGGGAAAAGCTACTAATGTTGCTATTTAGAGCCCAGCAGAGTGGTTTCGTCATTTGGTGTTCTCCCAATTGCTCGTAGATCAATTCACTAACTCCCAGTTTGGTACCCATATTATGACTAGCAGTTGCTGCTGCAAAATAAACCAATACATTTATGGGACTATGTTCTCGACTCTCAGCGGAAGTGGTTTGAATGACCAGAACATTCAATTATGATTAGTGAGTAAAGAAGCAAAAACATTTGGAGAGAACAAACCAAACCCATAATAAACATATGCCAAAAATTTCTTGATTCTCATACGTGGAAACTGCTGTAAAACATTGTTTCTAAAATACTACTAGCAGTCAAGTCTTTGATGCCTCATCGTGGCAGACATTTCTGCTACTGCTCTTCGGTGTCCGAAATATATATATATAAATTATGTCAGGGCCTATGGAAGAAATAGATGGTACCATGGAATAATTAATGACATAAGTCTACCGAGTCTGTCTATTGCATCTTATTACCTTGTTGTTTTGAATGTCCACTCGAATGATGACATTGTAAATATAGCACTGCAAGGAGAATGGTTATTTTGAGTAAAATACTTGAAGGGAGAGTTTGAAAGCGTAAGATACAACTCCGTTTTGTGAATTCCATCAACCCTACAATAAGCTACGCCGGGATAAAGCTAGAGAGTTACTGGGCTTACCAAACCTATTGAGGTGTCTGCATGGTAAAGTTGACTACTCAACTAAATTCGGGGCGTTATATATGGTTTTAAATGTATTATTAGTGCTGATTGCACGCTGTATGTTTACTAATAATTCAAGATTTTATGATGGCTTGCCGACTTAATCCTTACTCTTAGAACATTTACTTGTATACCCAAGTAAGTAGTGATACTCTGTAGTTCACTATCATTTTAAGCACCAGTATTTTTGTGCTGCCCTATTCCTTCGCCATGCTCCATTGGATTGGAATTACTGTTAAAAATGTAAGTAACAGTTTTTTCCTTGAATTTTGTCAGGCTTCTAAAAAATTGTCATCTGTTGAAGAACATAATGAGAATTTGGTCGGTTCCAGGATAAAAGTTTGGTGGCCAGATGATAAAAGGTAAGTGTTGGCTATGTCTACAGTTACTATGATGATAGTGCTGCTTATTTGTATTTGAATAAAAGATGAAGAAATGGTACTATGTAGAATGAGTGTCTACATCTACGTGTTCTGCAGGTTTTATGAAGGTGTGGTCGATTCTTTTGATCCCGTTGAGAAGACACACAAGGTAAACCTAATATGTATGTTCTATGCCGAGGATTGATATTTTCTGTATTTCGTTTTATGTCCTTTGTAACCTTCTTTTCCTCGTGCAGGTATTATATGTTGATGGAGATGTAGAGGTGTTGACACTTAGCAAGGAACGATGGGAGCATGTTAAAGAGAAGTAAGTGTAGAACCTTAAGCTGGTATTCAGTGATTTACTTTAGATATGCTTTTATTATAAACTGTTACTGTCATGTGTTCTGGTTATGGTTTTATGCATGACTTTATCATCCTTTCATCATTTTCTTTCTTATGGAATGAGAAGGATGAGAATTCGTTGATCAATTTTGAGGACTTGCATATTATGTGGCTATTTAGCAAAGAACATTTTGCTAATTGTAACTAAACTATAACTACAAGATCATATTCTGATTGATAGGTGTTAGATTCAGTTACTATCTAGTGTAGCATTCTTTTGGTTTCAATTTTATGTTATGCTTTGAATTGCTTGCTGCCCTCGTTAGTAACATTCTATCTGTCTGAAATTTTCCCACATCCTGTTGTCTGTCCACTTCACGGTTTTGCTAGGCTTGAGAGGAAGAAAATGAAAACATATTCTGATTCGTCAACTCAGCATGCAAGGACAGATACGGAGAAAAAGTAAGTAGAGTTGTATGCCAACATTATTTGTTTATTTATTTATATTTGATTTTAAGGGATTGTTGTTAAGCTGAAATTATGTATGGCCAGTAAAACCAACATGGAGACCACCGACTCTGAAGATAAATTGAAGGATGACGACAAGCTTATCAGCAGAACTAAAAACATCCCTAATGTTTCACGGAAGTCCAAGGATGGTTCTGGAAGATCCAAGGAAAGCACCGCAAACACTGCTAGCAAGCTGAAAGAGGGAACTCTGAAGCTCGGTAGCAAGTCCAAGGATGATGCCCCCAAAACTAGTGGAAAGTCCAAGGTAGACAGTGGAGGTAAATCTGAGAAACTCATTGCCAAAACTGATAATAAGTTGCAAATGGGTACTCCGAAAATCAACACCAATGATCCGAGCGCTAGCACACATACGGAAAACTCTAGCAGAACTACAAGTGTCAGTAAGCCAAAAGACGACATCCTGAAGATTGGCAGCAAGTCTGAGGATGTGTGTGCCGGTGAAACCGAAGACTGCATCCCCGAATCAAATATTGGCAGTGAGTCAAAAGATGGCTCCCTTAAGTTTGGCAAGTTTGGCAGCAAGTTCGAAGATGGGTGTCCTGCTGAAATAGAGCAAAAACAGGAAAGCCCGAAGCTTGGCAAGAAGTCCAAGGAGCAGAGAGCTGGTGAAACTGAGGAAAATATTACAGAATCTGAGCCTGACAGTAAAAATAAAGGTGGTGCTTTAAAGCTTGTCATCAAGTCCAAGGATGTTAGTACTAGTGATTTAGAGGAAAACACTACCAAGTCTGATACTTGCAGTAAGCCAAAAGGTGGTAAAAAGTTTGTAATCATGTCCAAGAACGAGAGTGATGTTAAGGAAAACAATACCAAGTCTGAAACTGGTGGTAAGCCAAAAGGTGGTAATAATAAGTTCGTCATCGTGTCCAAGAATGAGAGTGATGCTGATTCCGAGAAAAACACTACCAAGTCTGAGCTTGGAAGTAAGTTGAAAGGTGTCGCCACTAAGTTTGCCATCAAGGCCAAGGAAGTGGATGCTAAGAAATTGAAAGAAAGTGCTACTAAACCTGGTTGTAAATCTAAAGATGATGCACCAACGCATAGTAAGAAGGCAATGGATGATAATACCAAATCGAAGACTGATACTCCCCATACTGATAAACAGAGCGAAAGTACAAACTTCAAAAGGAAAGATAGTTCATCAAATGTACAAGAGGATATGGAGAGGGGGGTGAAAGACTCTGCAAAGGCATCAAAAAAGGAGAGTGAGACAAAGAGTGGGAAGAAACAGCGGACAATGTGAATGGCTGCTGCAGCAGATTCCATTTTGGCTAGGATTTGACTGAAGTATTGTCTAATATGGTCCTCAAGTTTGTACACATTTTGCAGTTTTTGTTTTTTTCTATCCCATCTTCGGATCAGCTTTGACGGCACTCATGTGTATTGCAGCTTTAAATATAACAGAGTTTAAGGTATAACAGAGTTTTCATTTGACAAAGATAGGGGAGGTGATGTCGAATTCCAGGCAGTAGTTATTTGATCTTGTACATTGTCGCTTTCACTTCCATTCTTCAATTCCTTTTCAAATTGATCATCTCACTTATCAACAAAAGAAGTGTTGTTAGAAGATGTACTGATTGCTACAAAAGCAATTGATTTATCTTTTGCAAGCTTTCAATCATGATCAAAGATTAACTTACCCACCGGATCACTTCTCTTAAAATCAAAATCATGTGTTTCCTGGATGGCATGTTTCTTAGAGTCGTATTTGGTCGGCAGAGACCTGAAAATTTCATTGCCTTATTTACATTCCTGCAACTCTTAACAACCAAACTACCCTGTGAAGATGGAGCAAACCAAATTACTCTTCTGAATATAAGAGGAGTAACATTAGATACAATATGTTAGAGCATTGCTCAGTTAAACCTATCGGCGTTGGTATGTCAAATCAATTGTCAAGTTTAGTAGCCAAAACACAATCCTTAATTTAGTCTACAGTATCATTATCGGACTAGGATATACTAGATGTTGAGAATAAGACCATTTGAATATTAAAGACGGGTCTTATTTACTTGATATTTATGAGGAAATTCAAAAAAAGTCCCTCATTTTCGTTGACCTTTACAATTATCCTTCGAGGGATAAATTTGAAGACCTCTAATTTCAAGAAACAATTTATTTTTTTAAAAATCCATAAATGCCCTTTTGTGTCTTAATAAGTTCTATTATGTTTTCGATCTCAGATCTGGAACTCACTCTCATTCTCTTCTTTCTGTCTTCCTCTTTTCGCTGCCGCCTACCACAACCACCGCCATCGTCACAACCACCACCATCACCATAACTATTACCACCACCACCGTCGTAACCACTACCATCACTACTGTTTCAATAATTATTTGCAGATCTGATATCATTTCGATTCACTGTCTCTGAAACTATTTCGATTCTTCGTTAAATTCTTTTCAATTCAACTTTCAGATTTAGAGATGGTGGTGGCGGCAGTGGTGTTAATGGTATATATGAACCTGATGATGACTGTGGTGGTAATGTCGGTGGTGTTTTGTGGAGGTGGAGATGAAACAAAAAAAAAGGAATCGGGTGATTATGGTAGTGGTGGTGCGGGTGGTTCATATGATACTGGTATGTGTTGATGGTGATGATGGTGCTGGTAGTGGCGGCGACTGTGGTAGTCTGATTTTCTGACACACGGGTATGTAATTTCACTGTATTAATCGATTGATTTTTAAAGCATGCCTGATATAGATTGATTTTAATGATATCAGTTAAAACTTAGGGTTTCCTCTTTTTTTTCATTTTTTAGGGATTCATGCTTGGATCGTATGTATATATGATGTGTGGGTAAATTTCTCATAAATGATTGAAATTCAAAACCATGTCAGTTGTTAATTAATCTATAAAGTGATAAAATGCATCGTTGCTGGTATAGATGGGGTACAAGTTAGCTCAAGGTCACTATCAATACCTATGTAGCTTACTTGTTTGTTCTATGTTCTGTTTAGTAGTCATTTCACTGATTAGGTGCTGGATATTTCTGTAGTAGCCTCGATTTTCGGGTGGAACATCAATCTAATATAATTCCATCACTTTTCTCATATAAATCTTACCACATGCCTTCCCTTACATTTTGAGTTTCAAAACTAGAGGTCTCGATATTTTTGGTCGTCGACGATCAATTCCTATGCATTTCAGGTAGTCACAAACACTAAATTCTGGTTTGGTTTAAGTTTTCTTGTTTTGATTTTCTTCGGTCAAATTTGAATATGTTTTTAGCCATGAATTACCTTGATCGATTCGTTACTGGATGATATCTTCTTCTTCTTGTTTTTATTTATTAGAAATTTCAAACCTAGTTCTTACATCTTGTTTGTCTCCAGCTCATAGTAGCTAACATTTTACATTTCAAGCCACCATTATAGCGTTGAAAAATCCTACTGCTTTTACTAAACAAGTGTGAATTAAGATGGAAGTGCAAATTTAATCATGAGATTCTGCAATAACATAGAATTAGACATGCTGTTGTGCAATGATACTTATTTCGCATTTTTGTCTGGAATCCTTGTTACCAATTCTCTATGTGTTAATATGTGTATACATAAGTGTCGAATATATGGTGTGCTGCTGTTTATTTCAAATGAACTGTTATGCACAACTACAAGAGAGTGGAAGGATAATGTGGCCTAACTGTCCTGATTTGCTCTTGTTTTACAGTTACGAAGGCGTTATTGGGAACTCCCTTGAAGCAAAACAAAGCTATCACAAGGTATTGTCTTGTCCAATTGGAACTTAGTACTCCTGTCTTGTTAAATTTTATTCTTGCTTCATGTTTTGTACCTTTCCTCTTTTTCTCTTCATATTGAATCTGTGGTGCAACGGTAGCACAACTGACTCCATGTCGGAAGATGCGTGTTCGACTCACGCTAGGTTCATTTGAAATGACAATTTCAGTACCAAATAGGTAAGTTGGCTCTACATTTGATGCCATCTTGGCTAGATGGCTTCACGTTTTGGTGCCATCTTGGCTAGTTGGCATCACATTTAAGTGCCATCTTGGCGTTGGCTTCACATTTTGGTGCCATCTTGACTACTTGGCTTCACATTTTAGTGCCATCTTGACTACTTGGCTTCACATTTTGGTGCCATCTTGACTACTTGGCTTCACATTTGCCTAGCTGCGTAGCTGGCTTCATGGTTAGTGCCAACTTGCCTAGTTGGCTTCACATTCCAGTGCCATCTTGGCTAGTTGGCTTCTTATTTTGGTGCCATCTTGCCTAGCTGTCTTCATGGTTAGTGCCAACTTGCCTAGTTGGCTCTTCATTTAGTTATGCCAACTTTATTAGTTGGCTTAGTTTTCTGATATATACTACTTGTGCTCGTTGCCTCTCTTGTTAGTGCCAACTCGGCTAGTTGGTTCCATTATTGTGGTGGTGGCGGTGGTGGAATGTGGTGGTGGCAGAATGTGACGGTGGTTGGTATGGTGGAGGGGGTGGTGGATTGTGGTGGGGTGACGGTGGTGGTGGTGGTGGTGGTGGTGCATGGTGTAATGTGGTGGTGAAGAAGTGTAATGTGTTGGTGGCGGTGGCAAAATGGAATGTGGCGGTGGTGGTGTTGATGAAATTTGGTGGCGGTGGTAACGGTGATGGTGGCGGTGGAATGTTGCGGTGGTTACGATGATGGTGGCGGTGGAATGTGGCGGTGATTGGTAATGCATGGTGGCGGTGGTGGAATGTGGCGGTGGTGGGATGTGGCGGTGATTGGTGGTTGAATGTGGCAGTAGTGGAATATGGTTGTGGGATGTGGAGGTGGAGGTGGTGGTGGTGGTGGATTATTGTGGTGGTGGCGGTGATTTGTGGCGGTGGTGGAATGTGGAATATGGTGGTGGTGGTGGTGATGGCGGTTGTGATGGTGGCATGTGGCGGTGGTGGTGGTTGTGGTGGTAGTGGATATATTGGTGGTAGTGTTGGTGGTACGATAGAGAGATGAGTGTAATTAGTAAAGAAGAATCATATAGAAAGGGTATTTAAGTAATCATAATTTAAAAGGATAAGGTTTCTAGAAGGAAGGGGTATTTGTGAAGTTGTATAAGGATATTTGTGAAGGGGTTGATTTTGAGGGGTATTTAATTAATGAACCC
>JAJJMA010337741.1:0-12916 GCA_023529015.1 Papaver nudicaule
CGCCCTTAGGATGCTATTACTATGCAAAGGCATTTTCTACCCTTACATTTTGCCTCTTTCATTTCCAAGATCTTCGATCGCCGGGGATGAAATTTTCTCCTTCGCCGAAAATGCCGCGCCCACGTTCTCCACTCCTGCTTCAATCACGCCGTACACTCTCCTCTAAATTTCCGTTACACTACGTGTTCTCTTCTCAGTTTCCGTTACGCCACGTGCTCTTCATGCAGACGCCCTTACTTTATGACTGGTAACCGTTGGTGCCCACGATCTCCGCTACTTCTCCACGATTTGTAACCGCTGATTGCCAGTTAAGCTTTCCCTTCCTATAAATACTAAGTTTTTTCCTGATCCTTTACCTTCTTCTTCTTCTTCACTCGAGAGCGAAATTTTTTTTCAGAGCTTCTTCAAACCCTAACTCCTCTCCTGTTGCTGCCATATTTTCTCAAAACTCCTCTATTCCATCACAAAACTTCTCGTCATCACTTTACCTTCCTCTTTCTCCTATTCGTGTGATTCCTGTGTTTTGATCTCCTTTCCTCACCTCTTAGCCGGATTTATTCATCTTCTCCGGTAAATCGCTATCTCGCCTGTATCTTGATTCCGGTATCTTTTCTGTGTTCATGGCTTCTACTACTCAAACTTCTTCTAGTTCTGCAACTCCCAAAGCTCAAGTCTCCACCTCGCCAATCAATGAAGTTGAATCTCCTTCTTCTCCCGCTGCTACTAAGGCTCTTACACGCCCATCTTGGAAAAAATAGCCGGAGTATTGCGCTTTTGACAAAGTGTTCATTTCCCCTTTAACATTGACGCCCCTGAAGAAAGTGAAAAAGGCTTCTACCCCTACTACTCTAGAAGATCTTCGAACGCCGGGTCAGCATTGCGAGTGGGCAGTGACTGCTTATGGCACACTCAAGGCTGGGAAAGCGGATCTATTTCCTTTATACGATCCAGCCGATACATTCATGTGTGATTTATTTCTGGGTCCCTTCCAACTCACGGCGAATGCAATTCGCATCTTGGTAGAATGGAAGCTCCGCCGCAGCAACAAGACTAACTACCCAGATTTGTTTCAGGCGGGTAGGTTTTCTCCCGAGGAGTATACCGTTGAGAATTTTTTAAAGCAGTATGATGTCCTTCCTTCTTCAGTAAAAGGTGAGCCCTGGGCTTACCGTTTTGTTACCAAGAAGAGATTAGCAAAGAAACCAGCGGAAGTCATGCTCGGTGCTGTGGACGCCAAGGAAGTTACTGGTACTACTACGGCGAGAAAGAGTTCCAAGACTGGCTGGACCAATATACCTTGTTCGCTGGAGGGTCCTTGGTTGCTAGGGTGGTGTGACGTTGATAGAACGATCAAGCGGCTGGACTTCCTTGAGGAACACAAGCGCTTCAAAGATCATGACTTTACCCATTTGAACTGGGCGGAAGAGGAACAATATCTGGACGCCGATGGCAAGATACAAATAGACTCCCAGGGTAACTGGCTGGTGTTGTCTGCTGCCGCCAAAAAGTCTGCCAAAAGGAAGTCCTCCTCTCAGGTAATGAATAATTTACTTTCGGTGAATATATATCTATATGCCTCTCGATATCTTCTAGCCGAGCTTTGAGAAAGGCATAGCTGAAGATCTAGGAACAAGCATACTAAGTTTTGTTATTTTAAAAATATATACAGCATATATTTTTAAAATATATATCTATATTTGCCTCTGCTTGTTTCAAGATCTGATGGGTGTGCCGCTAATTTGCAGAGTACTCCTGCCCTGACTCCTGAAGAAAAACTCCGCCAGACGCTGAAAAAGATCAAATCAGATGCTGTTGCCGAAGATTCCCAAGGTGAGACCTCTGCTAACACAGGAGATGCTCTGCCTTCGCCGTCCGGCACTGTGTTGCCTCAGCCAAGTTCACATCGTACTCGGCGTTCAACTTCTGCTTCCACCACTTCTTCTTCTAAGAAATTTTCCATCAACTTAAAAGATAAGACCCATGTTACCAAAAATTTAGAAAGCATCTCTGAAGAAAGGGACGGCGATACAGTGATGACTGACGCCGAACCTGTGAAAGAATCTTCGAAAATTCCACCTGGGCGAGAGCCTGTTGTTCCTCTCGCTAAGTTTGGCGAAGATGTTTTTATTCCTCGACCATCCCCTACCGCTAGGGATGCTTTTACTGGTCCTTCTGGAGCGATCGGCAGTTCTAGCTCTCCTGTCGCCGCTCTCACAGATCTTCATAGAATGCCTTCTGGCGATAGAGCTCCTAGATTCCCAAGAAGGAGTGATACTGGCGTGATAGTGAATAGGCTCGCCGACTCTTTCTCCAGACTGCTTTCCCTGGAAGAAGAGAAGAACAGTCTAAATTCCCTTTACTATGAAGCTATGTTGAAGTACTCCACAACTGGCTTAGCCCATTCTGCGGATTTATCCTCCGTGGCCCGAGAGTTGACTCCCCAGGAACACTTTTTCATGGCCGCCGCGGTAACTATTCGTTCCAATATGTTCTTTATTAGCTATTATGTCTTACTTTGCTGACTTCTCCTTTCGCTCCTGCCTCAGGGATTTCAACATTGCTTGAGTCTTATTGACACTTTTGACGCACAAAGTGATAGGGTGAATCTCCTGTCTCGTGAAAACGAGGATCTCGAGCGCCGGTTGAAAGAAAAAGAAACAGAAGCGACAAAGTGGCTCAATGCTAGCATCAAAGAATCCAATGAACGTGATGAACTTCAAGGTACTTTCCTCTTTTAACTTGCAGACTGAAATTTCTTTACATTCTAGTCTTTCGCCGAATCCCTTAGATCTTGCCCCTTCCAAGGTTGCCGTCAGCATTCTGACACACGACTGAAGCGAGCTGAAACCGATATAGATAACTTGGCGAATGCTAATGCTAAGAAGTGCAATATGCTGTACGGCCAGGCTAAGACTATTGAGTGGTACCGCCGAGAATTAAATTATGTTAACGAATTAAATGTTAACCTTGATAATCTTCTCAAAGTTTCTCAAGCCGATCTAAAGTGGATGGAGAGCGAACGAGATAATGCCCGCCGACTAGCTGAACTTAATAACAAACGGAAAGAAGCCGCCATTGTGGACCATATGAGAGCGAGCTCTCTGCGTTTAGATGAGAAGGCGAGAGCTGATAAGCTTGCCTCTCGCCTTAATACTGTCATTTCTGAGAGAGATTTCGCCGAACAGGAAATGCAGAGGTGGAAAGATTTCTGTAAAATTCATGGCGATCGCGCCAGAGAACTTGACAACCAGCTAAAGGCCCAACTGCAGCAAGTGGCCAATGTATCCGGTTCTCCTGTTAACGCTAAATTTGAATCCCATCTACAACTCCTTGTAGAAGCCCAAACTGGTGCTTGTAGGCACGTGAGCGAGTTGGAAGGTAGATTTCTAGGATATTTCTCCGCCTGGTTCTTCATATTGCCTCAGTTTCTAACTCATATGTTTTATCTTTCCAGAGCGAGTCAAACAGTTGGAAGAAGAATTGAAGAAGCAGCATAAAGTTGTTGAAGACCACAAACTTTGTACCGACACTATCTCTGACTTGGCTGGGAAGCTCACCCATCACCATGGTTGTGAAAAGGCTAAAACAGGCTGTGGAGGCTCACCGCCAATGTCCCAACCAGATCGCTGAACTGAACCTTCAACTTCAAGACCACAAGAAATGCCAAACCAGTATTGAAGGCCTTGAAAGTAAGGTGAAGTATTTGGGTAAAATCCAGAGCGGACTTCAAGCTGATTTGAGCCAGGCTCAGAAAGATCTCCAAGCTAAAGACGCCAAACACAAGCAGCAGTTACTCATGATGGACTTCATCGTCGTTCAAGAATATGTCGATAGGGAATTCCACAAGATGAAACTTGAGATTCCTACTGAATATGTTCTTACTCCTAAGGCTTCCGCCGTGAAGGAGGTTGTGGATTGTGATGATGGCGAGGGGTCGGGATCTAGCGGCGAGGAAGATGTTGAGGAAGAAGAAGATGTAGTCCATGAAGAAGAGGATGTAGAAGAAGAGGAGGAGGAAGAGGAAGAAGCAGAAGAAGAAGATGAAAAGGGGCAAGGTGAAAACACAGGTAGTGGCCAGCCTGAGGGTGGAGAGAGGACTCATGATGGCGAGAACCAGACTGCTCCATGAACTTAAAAGAGAACTGGCGACTTCTCTTTACGCTTTCTTTTTATGCCTCTGCAGTTTCTTGTTTTTGTAAAGAACTATCTTTCTTTCTTGCTTTTTGTTATATCGGAAAGGATTTTTGTTTCTTTCATCCTTTATTATCGTCGTGTTGGGATATTACCTTTCTCTCTTTTTTTTCTTTTTTTTTTGTAATGAACAATCGTCCTTTTAAATATTGTTTTCTTGCATGTCATCTATCATATTTGTTTCTATTTCGTCTTCAAAGACTTAACTTGTCATTGACTGAAGTCCTGGTCCTGTACTGCCAACAATTTCTCAGAGCGACAGAATTAGATCCCAGCCGTAACCATTACTTGTGCCCGTCGACGATCTAATATAAGCTGCTTGGGTTGCCCCATAGACTTTAATACACTATGGCGTCCGCCAGAGGTGATGCTATGGCGTAGACGGATTAACACACCAGCGGCACCGCCGATGTGATGCTACAGCAAAAGGGTTCTTATTCGCCCAAACACTTACAGATCAACAAGTAACACGACTGGCCTTACAACTAATCCTGGGTCGGACTAACTCTTACAAGTAGGTGCGTTCACTCAATGCAAGCAAGCTTTCTGCATAAGAGATCTTGGCTCTTAGTTAATTTTACTGATTTGGGCATTATGCCTTTAAGGATGGCGCTTGGCCTTAGTACCTGATCAGGGTTTTTATGTGGCTTTATTGCCTTGTGATTATTGGGCATTTGTGCCTCTGTAGACGGCTTTTATAGCCTGTAGCTGAGTATTTTTGCCTCAGCTATTGCGCTCTTGGAGCTTTGAAATTTTAGACCTCACTGTAGTTAGATTACCCAGTGAATGAAAAATGCAAGTGACGCAGTAATTTGTTAACGGGGTTCGGCGCATGATAGCAAACCTACGTCCCCGAATCTTATTCGCCGTTGTTTTACATGAGCTAATAAGACTTCTTGGGTATTATGCCCGCCCAAGACTTCGGATTTTACATTATTTCCTTCAAGGATAGTACTTCTTAAGGAACCTGGCGTTCCATGGATGTTCAAGTTGCACGCCATGCTCATCAATCAGTACATACGCTCCTGGCCCAGCCACTCGTTTGACTACATAAGGGCCATCCCATACAGGTTCTAATTTCCTGCATCCTTCTCGCTGAGACGGGGGAATTTCTCGAAGTACCAACTCGTCGGGTAGATATTCTCTGGGGATCACTCGCTTGTTGTATTCTCTTGATAATCGGCGGTGATAATTCTCCATATGGGTAAGGGCAATCAGCCGTTGCTCTTCTAAATCATTCAGCTTGGCCAGAATCAAGTCTGTATTCAAATTCTTTTCCCATGCCTCATGCTTTGTAGTGGGCAGGATTACTTCAGATGGGAGTACTTCCTCAGCGCCAAAAGTTAGTAAGAAAGGAGATGCTCCAGTTGCTTCCCGAACCGTTGTTCTATATGACCACAAGACATTGTGCAAATGCTCACACCACGCCTTTTTATGCTTTTCCAGCCTTTTCTTCAGTCCCATTCCAATAGTCTTATTGGTGGCTTCTGCCTGTCCGTTACTCTGAGGGTACAAGGGGGTTGATTTTCCCAACTTAACACTGTAGTTAGCGAGTAACTTTCTTATGTTGTCGCCGACCAGTTCTTTTCCATTGTCAGTACATATCTCCGCCGGTACGCCGAATCTACAGAATATGTTTTCCCAAATGAATGTGAATACTTATTGTCCTGTCTTCTTCCTGATAGCCTTAGCTTCACACCACTTGGTGAAATAATCTGTCGCCACGATAATGTATTTTCGTTGTCCGGATCCTGTAGTTAACGGTCCAATGATGTCAATGCCCCACTTGGCGAAAGGCCAAGGGCTGAGCACTGAATTTAATGATGTCGCTGGTGCCTTGATTCTTCTTCCGTACAGCTGGCATGGTTTGCATCGCTGAGCATATTCTTTTGCATCTTTGTTCATCCAAGGCCAATAATATCCTTGCATTCTAACCTTTAATGCTAGGGCTCTTTGGCCACTGTGATTCCCACAGTCTCCTTCGTGAATTTCTTTCAATAATTTATTGCCTTCCTCTCTCGATACACAGCGCAGCAATGGTCCTGAAAATGATCGGCGATATAGGATTCCATCTCGAAGTTCATAATTCGCCGTATGACTGATGACTTGATGAGCTAAGATTTGTTTTCCTGGTAAGGTTGAACGGTCCAAATAATACCGTATCGGCGTTCTCCAGTCTGTCTCTGCTGATTCTTCAGTACTTGTTGTTAACACTTCTCTTTGCTTTCGTGTTGCTACCGATGGCTGCATCACTCTTTCAATAGCTATTGAAGGAACATCTGGATTTGTCATCATTGAGGAGATGAACGCCAATGCATCGCCGTGCCTGTTATCTTTTCTGCAGATGTGGCGAAACTTGATACCTGTGATCCTCTGGGAATACTCCCTAGCAAGTTTTAGGTACTTCTGCATAGATGGGTCTGCTGTCTGGTATCGTCCAGATATTTGTCGAATCACTAGCTGAGAGTCGCTTGTCAATCTGACATTGCTGATACGCATTTCAATGAGTATTCGCATGGCGTGAATAACCCCTTCATATTATGCCTCATTATTAGTCGCCGGGAATTCTAGCCTTAGCGAGTGTACTATCCTTGCCCCTTTCGGCGAAATAAGGACAATCCCTATTCCATTTCCTTCTTTATTTGATGAGCCGTCTACGTAAACCTCCCATCCGTCAGGACTGCACTTCAATAGATCTGGCACTTCATGTTCTTGCTCATCCAAAGAGGATGGGATTTCTTCTATCTCTTCTTCTTCATCAACTGGGAAGTCGGCGAGAAAATCTGCAACGACTTGAGACCGTTGAGCCGTACGTATTTCATATTGGACGCCGAATTGCTCAATCTGCTGATTCCACTTGGCGATACGTCCCACCCGCTGAGAGCTGTGCAAGATAGATTCTATGGGAGTTTTAGTGAGGACCACAATGGGATGGGCGTGAAAATATGGACGTAGTCGTTGAGATGCGAAAACCAACGCCAGGATCAACTGCTCTATTTTGGTATAATTCTTTTCTGCCCCTTGCAGCGTTCTACTGATATAATATATAGGTGTTTCCCCGCCTTTGGTTCTTACAAGCACTGCACTTATGGCGAAAGGTGTTGCAGCGAGATATACTCTGAGTTCTTCGCCGTGTTCAGGTGGTTGAATCGCTGGGAGAGTGGCGAGATACTTTTTAATGCCATGAAATGCAGCTTCATGTGCTTCAGTCCAGTTGAACTTTTATCCTTTCTTCAATGTCTGGAAAAATAGTTTGCACTTGTCGGAGAACCTTGAGATAAATCTGTTAAGAGACGCCAAAGTCCCATTGAGTCGCATAACATCTTTTATTGTTACCGGCGAGGGCATCTCTATAATTGCCTTAATCTTGGCTTGATCAGCTTAGTAACACGCATATGGTTAAATATTTCTCTGAGGTCTTCCACATGAGTTTGCTTCTTCTTACTCTTGATAAGCATGTCGTCGACGTATACTTCCATCGTCTTCCCTATCCATTTTTCAAACATTTTCTGCGCCATTTCTTGATAAGTAGCGCCGGCATTCTTCAACCCAAATGGCATTCGAGTGTAACAAAACAACCCTTTAGTGGAAAAGAAAGCTGTGTGCTTCTGATCTTCCTCTACCAAAGGTATTTGGTTATATCCTGAATAACCATCCATAAATGACAGCAACTCGTGACCTGATGTAGCATCTACAGTTTGGTCAATACTTGGCAGTGGGAAACTATTCTTTGGACATGCTCTATTGAGGTCGCTGAAGTCGATGCAGATTCTTACTCCCTTGTTCTTCTTAGGTACTACTACCATGTTGGCTATCCATTGTGGATATTGCACTGGCCTTATTATACCAGATGCCTTCATTTTGTCAATTTCTGCCTCTACTGCTTCTTTGTAAGCTGGGGCCAATTTCCTTATCCTTTGCTTGAATGGTCTGATCTTTGGATCAATATCTAATTTATGACATGCTATCGCCGGGTCAATACCTGTCATCTCGTTCATGCCCCAAGCAAAGACATCAACATATTCCTTGAGTAGCGCTTGCAACTCCGCCGATTCGTCTTCATTTAATAGAGTACCAATCTTTACCATCTTTGGATCCTGATCATCGCCGATATTTACATCCTTAGTGGGTTCCATCGCCGTAAAATGTAGTTCTGGTTCTCCCATCGGCGATGGTTCCTTTAATTGCTATAAGGTCTTATCCTGGGACTTCGCCGAGTCTTCTTCCGAGTTTACTGAATGCACATACGTGGTTGGGTTGGCGATGAAGTCTAGAATCTCCTGCTCCTTAACCGCTTCCTTGTCGAGCTTCTTTTTCTCTGCAATCTTCGCTTTTCGATTTTCTCGCATTTGCACATCCGCCGAATTACACGCCTTGGCCACTGCTAAATCTCCTACATACTCGGCGACTCCCATTGGTGTGGGGAATCTTAGGCGTTGATGATAAGTGAAAGGTACTCCTTTCAGACTGTGGAGCCATGGTCTTCCTAGGATTGCAGCATACGGCGAGTCAACATCCACAATGCAAAGGGTGGTTTTTAGGATATATTCCTTGCAAATCTTGACTTTAAACTCAATCTCGCCTTTAGGCTTAGAAGCGATGCCATTAAACCCATAAATGTTATAGGAGGAGACTATTGGCGAGGGTATTTTATCATCCTTCGCTCTCAATGCCTCAAAGGCAGTGTTAAAGAGGATATCCACGGAACTTCCTGGGTCAATAAGCACCTTTGGCAACCTGAACTGCCCCATTTGAATGGTGAGAACCAAGGGGTTGTTATGATTTCTTCCCTCTGGAGGAATCTCTTCGGCGGAGAATCCGACACATGCCTTCATCCAATCTTGCAATGGCTCTTGCTTAGCGGCGACACTACAAATCTCATTTCCCATTCTATCTCGCTTATGAACACGAGATAGAACATAATCATGAAATTCATCCCTGGTAATCTTTGAATGTACAATGGAAAAGCAGTCTAACTCCAACAAATCTCGCTCAACCTTTACCTCGTACACATTTGGGGTAGGAGCTGGAATGGCCTGAATTGGCTGGACCATGATAGGAGGTGGCGGTGGCAACTCTAAGAATTCCTGGAATTTCCCCAAGCGGATGAATCGATGGACTTCTTGTTGTACGCCGGAGCAGTTCTCAGTTGTATGGCCATGGAACTGATGGAATTGACAAAAGGAATAGGTATTGGTTGGCGGGGCCCTTAGGTTTCCTCTGTTATAAGGATAACGGATATCATCCCTGCAGTTTGAACTTTCAATTTGGCCAAATGCATCCGTGTAGGAGACACGCAACTTTGGTAGGGTAGCGTCTTGGAAAGGTTGCTGGTTGCCTCTTCCATTCCCATTTCGCCGATTATCTCTTCCTCCTCGTCCATAGTTTCCTCCTCGATTGTCTTGCTTGTCACGCCCATCATAATTCTCTCGCTTCTACGAATTCCAATGTTGTTCGGCGGTAACTTGCTGTTGCTGCTTTCCTACCTCAGGTACTACCACCGCCGTAGAGGGATTCTGCGTCAACTTCCGTTGTTCTGCCTTCATCCATTCTTTTTTAATTTCTTCCTGGTCTTCCGGCGAGAAACTATTGATTGAGTGAATTTGTTTTGCTCTTTCCTTCTTTAGGCGAAGCTCCTCTTCTCGGATTTCTTCATAATTTATCAATTCGTCTTGTATTGCCCTCAAAGTTTGCATATCCTTCGGCATTTCCCAGAACAACTTTTGATACAATAGATCTGACGTCTCCATACCACTAAGGAATGACCTTATCTTCTCCTTTTCTGACACTTCTGATCCCACTTCGCTACTCGCCTTCCTCCATCTTTGGATAAAAATTTTGTAAGTCTCCGAGGTCCTTCTCTTGATGTTGAATAATCTTTCCACGCCAGGCCGACTTCTGTTATTCTGAATAAAGGCACGCAAGAATTTGCACTCCAATTTCTCAAAAGATTTAATTTTCCCTTCTTCAAGCCCATCAAACCAAGCCAAGGCTTCATCTTTAAGGGTAGCGGGAAAGGCCATACACATTATGGGTTCTGATCCTACCCAGGCCGCCATATCTCGCTTGTAAGCTCTTGAATGCTGCGAAGGGTCTCCAGTTCCATCATAGGTGGAAGTGAATTTAGGCGTAGAATATTTGGGAGACACATACCCATATGTGATACAATCATGAAAGGGTATTTTTTGCGCCTCTGACAATGCAACCCTGTATTTCGACTCCCTTGAAGATCCACTCAGAGCTTCCACTTTATGCTTTAGTCGGCGAAGGTCCTTCTTCATCTCTTTATCAATTTTATGCTGCTGCTTGGAGCTGATATGGTCTTTGCTATCTTTTCCAGGCACATTCACCCTTCTGCCTCTTTCGTCATACTTCGCCGATGAATCTGAGATCCCTACTGTGCTGGTTCCACTCTTTTCAACTCGGCGAGTTGTATGCGAATGAGACTCATGGCGAGACGAATGCGCATGGGACTCATGGCGAGATGAATGCACATGGGACGCATGGCGTGTTGAATGTGAGTGGGATGCATGGCCTTTATTTTGTGCCGCCATCAATTCTCTATGACTCTGAAGTACCGTCTCCATCTGCAATTGCATTTGTCTCTCCATTTGACTCGCTTGCCTGTTATTGGCCTCAAGAATTTGCCTCAGCAACGCTTCAGTAGTATTTGTGGATCCAGTGTTATCTGTTATTACCACTGGACGAGTTACAGTAGCTCCAGGTACTATCGCCGCATCATTTCTACTTGCCGCCTGCGGAGTTTCTCCCACCGTAATAGGTTCCGCTACTGTTGCTGGAATTTCCTCAGCCACATGAAGTGCTTCGCCGACATCTTGGGCTAACTGTTGCTGAAGATTAGCTGCCACTGTGTCTCCTGCAGCAGCATTTTGAGCTGCTTCCCCAACATTGGATGTCTCGCCGATGGCTCTCATAGTGAATCTTCCACCATCAGCTTGCTCGCCGTAGGCATTGGCTTCTACCTCACTACTGACCCTTCGTAGTAATAAATTAGGCTCAGGTGATCTTTCTGCATTCTCTAAATGAGTGATGTCCTCCATGTAAACCTCCTCCTGGCGTGCTACTCGCTGAACAGGTGGTCGCCGAGACGAGCTTGCCAAAAAGGTATCTGTCCGACCAGCTGGTTCCATTGCTCTGCTTCTAGTGTTGTGACCACTGGGGAATGTTGCTGGTGTAGGAAGTATGGGATGTCGAGGAGGCCTACCCGCCGGAGCTTTATCGCTTCTTCCTCTAGGACCCATTCGCCGAAGCTCTGTAAAAGAAGACAAACACACTTCCTGACAGTATTGCTCTGTTAGTACTGTGGGTAAATGCCAAATAAGTTAGTTGGGTTGCTTTTCAGAATGTTGATGAATGAAAGACAAAAGGAACAACTTTAAATCATGTGATGTGCAGATGATGACCTAATCATGACAAGAATTGCAAAAACATCCTATGGTATTGTGATTTTCAAATCAAAATGATAGTACGGCAGTTGTTTTAAGGAAAATTTTTGAAAAGGTTTTAGAATGCAATTTCTTTTATGAGCCTACAGTTCCCACTAACTCGCCGGAAAGGTACTCTTTTGCCGGAAATATATATCTATATTTGCGTTCTCCGAGAAAAACCCATACCAAAAATAACATTTTTCTATCACATAACTAGTTTTCTCTACTGCTCATGTGAGAAAAGTGAAATATGTGATACAATCGTCGAAACAGACCGGCCAACTCTTGTCTATAACCAGAATAGCACTTAACACAGCATGATTTCCCTAAATAGTAAAAAATGTCTACTGAAAATCCAGATCTATCGTCATATCATACTAAAAATACCTTAGTCTTCCTAATCTTAGTAGTATTCTACAGGAGAATCATTATAACAAACTACATGTTTTACCATATATAGCGAAACAAAAGGTGAATCATGAGGAAATCCTACATAGCGAGCATAATTTCTCTGAATAGTATGATATAGCGACTGAAACATTAACGGCGATCTATAAGACTTACAAATCATACCTTATAAGGAAACAAAGAACATATGATAACATCTCAAATCGCACTAAAAATCAAGGAAAACACAAGTTCAAAACCTCTTCTAGCGCCAAAATGTAACTGTGTAAAACCCCGATGGTTAGATCTTACACAGTACACCCACATAAGATACATCAACATACACACAATCATTCCTAAACATGCATCTAACAAGTAACATAGGAAATACTAAAGAGAGTAAGGTTAGAGATACTTGACAAGAGGTTTACTTGGTTCGCCCTTATGTAAGGACTACATCCAAGGATATCACTAGTATAAATATGATTACAACTCTCAATTACCTTGCTAATCTTCTATGTATGCACTCACAATAAGAACCCTAATTTCAGCCTTGGGCTATAGAGAGCAAGTAGAATACTTTCCCTCTCTCTAGACCAATCCGAAATGTGTCCAACCCCTTTCTCAGAGGCTTCTCTCGCTATTTATAGAGGATTTACAATAGTACTATACAGCTAATACAGACGAGTTACACTCTGACGCTAATTTGTCTTTACTCGCCGACAAGGTATGTCGCCGAGGTAGTATTTCGTCTATCCGCTATCGGCGGGCAAGTTTTCATAAGGATAAGGATTGCTGACGAGGTTTCCACTGAGTCAACAAGTCAACCCTGACAATCTATCCGTTCTGACGAGTAATGAATGCTCAACTACTTCTCAACTACTTATCAC
>JAJJMA010337746.1:0-10741 GCA_023529015.1 Papaver nudicaule
ACAAACAAAGGAAGCCTAGACACTAACTAACTATCAAATAAACACACAGACAAGTAATTCAAGAAACACACAGACATGTAATATCTTAAAATAAGGGTAAGAGACTAACCATGGAAACATTTTTACATTGTAAAAATAGCTAAAGTATCTTTCTCCTAAAGTTTGGCATCATCGTTAGAGAGGCATTCTCAACTGTGCATCATTCTTTATTTGCAAACTGGATAAAGACGATGTAGCAAACAATAGGAGATTGATGTTTCCCTAACTAGCTATCATGTGTATGGAAAGAAAAAAAACAGTATCTTTCCTAAAATCAAGCCATCTACAAGAGAGTTCAGATTTTGGTGGCTTGCGGTTCTTTGCAATGAATACCTTGTTCAAGATCATGCCACAACATTACAAAATATACCTTGTTCAAGATCAGGTGCAAGACCAGCCAATTAACCTCCAGAACCCATGGTCTAGACGATGGCAAGCTGGTTCAGTGAACATCGCAACTAACTGATGGTTGAGTCATTTTAACAAACATGTTGTCTGCCATTTTCTGTTCATACATACACGAAATTCCTGCTGATTTCTAAGCCTGACCATATCTCCTTCCCTGCAATGAATACGTAGATAATAACAACCCACATCCATGATCATTCAAAGCATCCAAAATCTTCTTAATCAGACACAGATATAAATGGTAGTAATCCTCTTCATTCTCCAACCCAAACCAAGTTGCCCAATTCCCGTGTTCTGCTTTCAAAACTTTCTTCGTAATCTTGCCAAACAACCCACACGAACCATGTCTTAAAGTCTGAAATCTCCATTCGTTCAGCTGTACTTCAAGAAGCTCCATTTTTCCCTGTTTTTGTATCTTCAATCCTTGTTAACTCGAACCCATTTTTGTTCTATTAGACTCAAACCCAATCTTTTAATCCATCTCAACTTCCATATTGTCCTTCGATTTCTTCTCTTCTTTACCGGCAAAACGTCCAAATTAATTAGAGTTCAAGATGATTGAATAAAGGTTCATGTTTGTTTTTCACCATTAACAAACAACTTCGAAGCTGCTGTTGTTCGAAGATTCAGTAAAGTTTTGTTTGTCTTTTGGTTTATTTTTTCATCAAAAATGAAGAACATGAAAAACAATCGTTGGATAGGGGATCCAAAAAGGGCTGATTCTGGGTAAACAGCAGTTGTACTTGTTGTTGGTGGTGGTGGCGGATCTGGGCAATTGTTGGGGTGACAGATCTGGGCAGTTGTTCGTGGTAGTGGTGGCGGTTGTTGTTGGTGGTGGCAGCGATTGTTTTGGTAATGGTGGTGACGGAGATGACGGCATCAGTTGTTTGGGTGGTGTCGGCGGCAACAATGGGTGGTTTGAGGAGGATTGAGAAGTAGAGAAGATAAAGAAGAAGAAGAGAAGAAGAAGAAATAGTGAAATACTAACGCAGGAGGAGGAAGAAGAAATGTAGAAGAAGAAGAAATAGGGAAGGGTAAAACGGTCTTTTACGATAAGGGGTTTTCCGATTTTGATATACAACAACCGCCGGAATTATTTTTTCATGGGGCCAAATACTCCAAAATGGGGCCAAATTCACTGAGGTACAAGATTAACATATTATCAAAATATTAGCTTCAAATTCATTGTCTTTTGAGATTTATAAGAAAAATGGTGCCGAAAGTGTAAGATAGTGTCTATCTAAGCATGTTCACGGATCCTCCCTCTAATTTATACCCCACTGTTGTGGCTTGTGGCTACTGGCTACTGTAAGTCCTGTCTGTCATATAAATTTTCTTCATAACAAAACAAAGTTTTTATTTGTTATTTGGTGGAGGGAATTTCTTACTATATACCAAATTTGTCAACGGAATCAAGAAGCATATTATGAGACAGTGAATGACAAAACAAACAGAAAACTTTGAAAGATGTTGTTTTGTGATTTTTCACAAATTTAGGACAACTTGTTTGGTTGCACGTCTTGAATTATTGTAGAAATAGAGTGAGAAAGCAAGAATGCAATTGGGTATTGATTGATTTTGTGGGTAGGGTCATTTTCCAATGTTTCAACCACCATATCTTTCACTCATTTACTGCATGATATTTATGAATTACTCAATGGATTATGTTTGGCGGGTCATGGGTCACGATTGTGACGGGTCAGTCGTAATCATACTCCTATCTTCTACTTCTTCATTTAACAATAATATCGGCCTCTTATTAACAACTTTAAAATTTACATTTTGCCAACTACCTGAAATTACAAGGCTTCGGATAACAGACTCGTGTTATCATGCGCATTATATAGAAACACAACGAGCATGTACCTCTAAAACGTCAGCTTTCATATTCATGTGTGCTCGATTGTGCATTCATGCGCGGGCATGAAGGCATCAGACACAAGTCTTTAATGTTGTTTTTGAAAATCAGCCACTAGGTATATTTACATGAGCGTTACCAATTATGAATACGAGTACTTATTTGTGAAACCTTAGCTGGTTTTCATGGTCATGGAATATATTTTTAGGAGGTGTAGGATTAATTACGAGCTAGCTAGATAGTGTTAGATTATGTTTTGTCACGTAAACTTTAAAAGTGTCATAATGCCAACTTGTGATTTTCAATTAATGACCAGCGTGAATATTTGATTGTGTTGGGGACTTGAGTTGAGATGTGCATCGACAATTGCTGTCATTGATGTCCCAGCTAATGCTATCCCGACTTTAAATATGCTCAGGTGCTAGAAACTTAACACTGACACAAGTTATGCACGCGTCGGCATGCGTCTTGCCATCTTGGTACTCATTTGCTGTTTTAAGCTCCTAATAATTTCGCCAGAGAAGCATCGGGTGGTTGTATTTAAGATGAGTGTTGTTTTTGGGGCTGCAGAGTTTGTTTTTTTTGGACTGCAAGTGGATTAAAATGTCTAGAGGGTGGGATAAAGGGTTCCATTATAATACGAGTCAGTCATGAGTCAGCTCACTAGTCAGCCACCGCTGCCGCCACTAATTTACCCAACTTCCGTTCCCAAATAAAAACAAATTAACATACTTACAAACACAAATTAAGTTTTATTTAATCAAAAACAAATTACACATGTTCACTAAATTTCTTATCTACAAATCTCGGAAATTAGGGTTTCATTCCAAAAATCAAGATCTCTGTGGGTGGTAATTCTCTCAGAAGACAACCTAAATATCCACATCTCAGGGTTGAAATCGACAAATTAGTTTAATTCTCAGGTATATCTTCTTCACAAGAATCTAATTTTGTATTCGATATTGTCTATCTAAGGATTAAATTACTACATTTGTCTCGTCCGAAAGCACTATACAAACTGTCATTTGATTTCTGTTCGCTTAATGTGTGTTTGTCTACAACATTTTGATTTGAAATCATCATGTCTTGCTGTGGAGAAGGAGGATTGATGGAATATGGTAGAATAGGTAGTGAAACAAGAATAACAAAAATGAATAAACCTTCTTCAGATAAAGCACCTTCAAACAATTCATGTTCTCATCTTAAACATAATCGTCGTAGTAATCTTAGTTAACATTCGGCCTATTCGTTATAATCTCGGCTCGCTAGTATTTGTTTATTATTATTTGTTCTGTCTGCTCTCGGAATCTCGGTATTTGAGGATTTCAAATTACTGAGAATTGGGTGGTGGCGGAGTAAGGGGGAGATAAAGGAAATATTTAAGGTCTAATGGTGGTGGCGGTGCTCGAGTTACTCACGGGAGAGGAAGAGAAGAAGAAGGATTGAATTGTTGACCGACTGGTCAATCATTTTTACGAGGTGAGATTAGGGCGGGTGTAATGATCCCAACCCTTGTTAGATTTTGGATATGGGGATTTTAACTTTATTTGTGGGTAACTCTATTTTGTTTTGGACTGCAGTCCCAAGGAAAAATCTGCAGTTCCAAAAACAACAGTTATATAAAATGCCACCTATATGCTTGTAATAGTTCCTCTTGTTGCGCCAATCAAGGACGGACCTATGAGCCACCCCCTCAAACAGGTCAGAATTTTTTTAATAAAGTTGTTAGCCGAAATTTTAGGTGTAATCCATAAATGAGCCAATAATAGCCCCACTGTCCAACCATTAACAACTGTTTTTTCGACTATAAGTTGCAAAAATGTGTAACCGATAGAAAGACATATCAGCTAATGTAGATTCTTACTTTTACCACAAATATCTCTCGTTTTTCTTCCGTAAACTATAAAAAAAATCTGCAGTCACATTTGCTATTGATTTTGTGTATTTAATTCTTTAATTGTCTATGTATCTTGTATGCTATTTGAAAATCGGAAAATTAACCATTAACTATAACTATGCGATTTGTTTCAAAAATAGCCAAATGTTCCCAAGTGCGAGGGCTGGGAAAGGTATACTTCTTTTAAATCTTTGGCCCGGTGAAGGATCGGCCCACTCTGCATAGTACAGATTATGTCCCTATTTTAACCCCCTTTGAAAGCTGGTGTAGGGTTTTCTTAAAAAGCCTCGATACGTAAAGAGCTTCTAGGACTTATTTTTAGAAGTTCGTTTATTCTATGTGGGACTAATCCTAATGGTTTTGGTCGACTCAATCCCTAATAATTTCCATCTTTGCGAGATCCAAAACCATCTCACCATCCATCGTCGTACGATCACCGTTATGAAACATCTTCAGGTATACCTTGTTCCTTTTATATTAAAAACTCCACATTGATTGACACTATTGTGGGTGTACTGGAAGCCAACTCAATCTACCGTGCACGATTTTCATCCCCTTCGAGCTTGCCCCACCTGAGTTAGATAGGGATCAGGTTCAACTCCACCATGAGCCCTAGCTCCATCATGGCCTACCTTGCTCACCTAAGTTAATGTTGCACTCCATTTAAGACACTAACTTTGTTCACCGCACACATGAGGGACTGACATCCATATAACCACTTGATCTCTTAGCAGATCTACTACATCGGCACATGCATCTTTAATAACTAACTAACTAGTTGTTGATGGTGGATTTGGACATAGGGGTAAAATAGTAAAACTATCTCTTTATGTTGTTCCACGCAATATTCTCTGTATAAATAATATTGCACATGTTGCAAAATACTTAGCAAGGAGTAACAGGTAGAATCACAATGAGTCTAATATAGCAAATTGCACCATACTGGTCCTTGCGAATACTGAATAAGATCACATTGGTCTCCGAAGAATATACATACCGGAATAAATCACATTGGTCTTCGAAGATTATACATACTGGAGTAGATCACATTGGTCTCCGAAGATTATACGTAGTCTGCCTTAGGTTATTCATCACTGGTAAGATCACATTGGTCCCAGAGATTGTGTGTACCCGACAAACCACAGTGAATCACTATTTGACCAAGAGAGCAGGACTGCTGCAACGACCCTGGTCCCAGAGAAGTGATTGTGGGTGCATGAGCCCCTTGAATACCATTGGCCAGCGGTACGGGCGAGGCGACAAACACCGACTTGGTGTAGCCTGACCGAGAGCAACGACAACGCTATCCTAAGCCACTGCCGAAGCCTGCGACAGCAGCAACAGCGTCGCTGACGCTGCCCATGCAGCACACACCAGCATTGGTTAGCGCTGCAAATCTCCTATTGCCGGTGCAAACCTCCTCCCGCCGGCGCCGTCCACTGCCGATCCGTTGCTCCCGCCTACCCGTTTGCTCCCGCAGGCGCTGTCCTCCGCCAGTCTACGGCAAAACCTAATTTTGGGCTTGGCAAACTTGTGTATGCCTAGGATGGAGCAAACCTAATACGGAGCAAACCTAGGACGAAGCTATCCCAGGACGGAGCAAACCTAGGACAGATCTAGCCTACAACATGTCCTGAGCCTATACATAAGGCATCCCACACACTTAATACCTGAATAATTTCTATTTTATGTCGTCCAATACTCAGTGGTAGCAGTATTTTATTCTCAGTAAAATAGTCAACATAGACTTAGTCTGAGCAAACTGACAAGATATGTCAAAACGTGTCACTAATGGGGGGATATACATTAGGGTTTTGGTCTGGCAGTCTACAACAGTTGTGGCGGGACACCCACTTGAAAAGAAATTACGTTTGTTGGAACGTTGGTGTAATGGGTAGTGTGTGTGACAGGCGGTTAAGCTATTACTACGGAAGTAACCCCATGATTCTCATTATCTCCACTTTACCATTTTCCTCCAAGGCTAACAAGAGATCAGTGTATTTCTGAATATTTAATAAATAGATGTTATCATCTGTTTTCCAAGGACAAGTTACACAGGCAGAGCAAGCTAAGTTATCAACAAAAGCTATACTCACTGGAAATCCTTGCAAACTTTAGATAAAACGGTTGTCGCTGACAATTCCCATTTTCTAAGTTGTTCAGAACTCATACACAACACCATTTTTCACCAAGAAATACCTGATCTCATTATTTCTCTGTTTCCCTCCCTAAGACCAACCCTATCTCTTCATCTGTGACCGAAGCAAATCTTGATCGACCATTGTCTTGGTTTACGCTAGATTTGTTCGATTTTGATCTCTCGAACAAAAACTACTCTTTTGCAGTACATTGTTTTTTCGCCCTAAAACAATTGGCAACCACAATGAGAGATCAATCTCTCGGTTTCAGAAACTTCATTTTCATTCGAGATGGTTGAGTTTAGTTCGGGATCAAAAATCAACAAAATCAACTTTTCACTCATGGGTAATGGTGATGCCACCGCGGGTGTGATATCAGTCGTCTTCACAACTCAGTCGTCATTTCCCCTTAGTACCAATTCTGCTCTGCCAAAAGTCATCATCACACAAGTGCCGATTATGCTCCAGCGAAGACGGTGGATCTTCAAACTGTAATATGTTCTCACATAGAATCTTTGATGTCCCAGCCGAGTCCACAACGAGATATTGCGAAGGCGACCATGCCTGGTGATACTCAAAGATTGCACACCCCTGACGACGACGAGGCCATAAGGAAGGAGAAAAGTCATGGGTATGTCACCGCTGAAAGTCTGGAGAGATTCTTACGACAACACGAGAATGTGAAATCAAGGCAAACTCTTCAGTGCCAGCCCCTTACCCAACTATATTTAGAAGGGGCCCCCTGCCTCGGGGATATATTTCCCCTATGTTTTCGATGTACGATGAATCTGGAAGCGTACGTGAACATATCTCCTGTTTTGCGGAAACGTTAGGGGAGCACGAACCTGATTACGACTTGCGACTCAAAGAATTTTCCAAGTCAGTGAAAGGGAAGGCCTATACCTGGTACAAAAGTCTTTCGCCCAACAACATCGCCACCTGGGGAGAAATGGTGAATGATTTTTACAAGAAATATTTCTCCGTCGACGAGAGAGTTACGTTGTCAGATCGCAGGGTGTTTCAACACAACAAGGAACATCCCAACACTACATGAAGAGGTTCAGGATCTAAGCTCTTGATTGCCACGACGCAAATATGACGGGAGCGCAACTGGTGGATCTATGCATCAGTGGCATGATGCCACTATACCGTGCAATTTTGGAAAACCTACGCTTCCAAACCTTTTCAGAATTATATGAGGCAACAAAAAGATTAGCAGCAACGACCCCGGGCCTATTGGAGATAATAAGCACCCAAGGACGAGCCGAAGGATATTTTCCTAACCCACGACGACACCGCGACGATATTTCAATCCGAGCTGTCTCGGAAGAAGGAAAGAGAAAAGCTCCGACCACGACAAAATACCAGTCCAAGCGCACATCTCCAAGATCAACGACGATGCCGATGCACGAATAGGTTATCGACCCAGCTGATTTCCCCTGCACGATAAAAGAAGTAATTGAGTGGCTGAAAACATGGGCGCCAAATAGAGAAGTCAAACTACCCTACGACCGCAGACAACCTACCACGAAACAGAAGGCGTACCCCGAATATTGTCACTTCCACAGATTTGTTCATCACCCCGCCAATAGATGCTACAACTTGAAATAGATTTTTAAAAAAAGGGTCGATGCGGGAAAACTTTAAATGGAGATGGGAATCTCAAGAAACAATCCTCAATGCTACATCATAGGCTTCACCGCGCAAGAGAAACCTATGGATCAATAGGTCGCATCGCTGGTGGAGGATCTTTGCGAATGACTACATTTATGTAAAGATTGACGGTTTGACACCTTCACCGTGCTTAACCATACAACCTCTAATACGAATCTTGCACTGTCAGTCCCAGAGGCCTCAAGAATATCTCTTGTCTCTGATCCTGCTTTTAAAGATATTACTTTTACCGAGGAATATATGATGACAGAGGAAGGTCACAATCGGGCTTTCTACGTAACAACACATTTCCAAAAAATCTAATCAAGCGAGCCTTGATCGACACCGGCGCCGCAGCTAATGTTATCCCTATCAAGACTCTCAAAACAACAAAGATCCTGCAGCACCAAGTTATCCTCCATCCCATCATAATGAAAGACTTTGAAGCATGAAGTATCAGACAACCCCAATAAGATTTACACTACGCCATTACCCAATTGGGCATTGTAGATGGTGAAAAATGGAAGAGGGACAATAATGTAAAACGACTCTCTAATTACGCTTGGCCAAGAGGCAACTGCCTACTCAGGCACATCTCTATAACTCAGAATACAACCTGTTCTGCAAGCTGAATATGCTCTCTATGAGTTCTCTCTTATAACTCCCGGTGGAGAAAATAATATCATAGTGCAATGCTAAATAACCCCACCAACTCATAAAACCAACAATTTACTTCATGTCGATATCACCTCGAATTCCTCGATATCGGAACTAAATTGCTCACTGGTACCATGGTGGAGAACAGAGACGTATCCTCATGGATTTCCTCTTAAAATACGACTCCATACTTGAGTCTCAATGAAAACCTCAGAAACATCGTGACTCTAAGCATGTCTAGAGCTCTCTGAGAAGTATACAACAGCCTAAACACACTTAGGCATGCAGGCCACAATCTAAACACAGAATGGCCTAATAATATACCATGGATAAGCATGCCATGACCTAAAATACGCCATAACCCAAGTGCACAAACATGCCATAGTCGAAGTGGCATGTCCTAAATGTGCCATAAAAGATTGGCCTTGGCCAATGGCCAAGGCCGTGGCCTCAAAAGCATGGCGCCACAAAAGATTTCTCTTGGCCACAAGGCCATGGCGCAATGTGTATGGCGCCACAAAAGATTGGCCTTGGCCAAAGCCGTGGCCACAAGGCCGTGGCGCCAAGGCCGTAGCCACAAAACAATGGCGCCACGATCATGGCGCCACAAAAAAAATTGACCTTGGCCTATGTCCAAGGCCGTGGCTACAAGGCGCCATGAACTCTTAGCCTTGGCCAATTGCCAAGGTTGTTTCTATAAGGCCACGGCACACACCCAAAGCGCCACAACCATGTCGGCCATGGAGCCATAGCCATGCAACACAGTTTAAACTCAACACAACCATGCAATATTTGCATACTTCACGAGATATCAAAACATCACACAGGGGGATAACTTTAGGGGTATTGGTTTGGCGGTCTACGACAGTTAGAAAGAAACTGATAGAGATGATGGAAAGTTATAAGAATGTGGTGCTGAGTGGACATATTCTACACGACTCTAGCAGTTACAGAGCACAATTCATGTCCTCCACTCTTCCACGGCTTCCACCTTCTCTGTCGAGAGATAAGGGTGAGTTCAACACTATAGATAGAGGGTTCATCTATCTTCCAAGGCAGAACAATTAGAGACTTCAGAAACACTTGAAAACACCAGAACCTCAGAGCACACATACCTGAGTATTCAACACACTTCTAGCCTTGGAGATTTCCAGTCACTCTCACGACGGAGATCTTGGACTCTTACACCCAGAAACATACATCCTTAACCTCATCTCAAGTTTCTTTCACAGTTTCCCTCCTTAGATCAACCTTTATCCTCTCTGTGACCGAAGCAAGACTTGAATGGCCATTGACTTGGTTTAGGCTTGTCTTGTTCGATTTTGATCTCGAGCACTACGAAAGTACCCAGAGACGGTACAGTGTTTTTCAGGCAAAAACATTTTGAAAAATAAGGGGTACCGAAATACAACCAACTTTTCGTTTTGGCTCGTGAGTCTTATGGTTTAAGTTTGGACGATCTTAAAAATCACTATCCAAACTCTAATAACTGGAGTTGTGATCTTGGGGATCAACTCGACAAAGTTGGGACTTTGGAGTTAAACTCTACAGTTATTGGATAACGTACTACTTGGTGCTTTAATTATATAATCAGAGATATAATGCGGAAAGTAAAAGCACACAGACACCAGAGATTTTGTTAACGAGGAAACTACCTTGCAGAAAAACCTCGGGACCTCGTCCAGATTGAACACCGCCCAGTACAAACTGACTACAAACACTAGCCTACTATAAGACTTCGGTCTGGGATGTAGCAGAGACCAACTCAAGCCAGCCAAGCGAATTAGCTATTGTCGCACTCCTTACGTCTCTAGATCCCCCACAGATCGTCACGCACTTGATTCCCCCAGCTGACGTCCTTTACAGGCCTAGGAGTTGCTTTGACCGATGTCAAAGGCTTGTGTCAGCAATACTGGCTTTGCAACCTAATTGTTGACGTATGGTCTAACTGTCCTCTATCAGTTTACCATACACAAGTTGACTTCCTTCGGATTGTTAAATCCAGGTCATACGGAAATCTACTTCACAAATCAGGGCTGACAAGCAAACCGAGTAAGCTATGCCCAATTTATCTCTACCTCAGTTATACAC